>OV839566.1:93708763-93744385 GCA_929447395.1 Epistrophe grossulariae
GTGACAGTGACAGTGACAGTGACAGTGACAGTGACAGTGACAGTGACAGTGACAGTGACAGTGACAGTGACAGTGACAGTGACAGTGACAGTGACAGTGACAGTGACAGTGACAGTGACAGTGACAGTGACAGTGACAGTGACAGTGACAGTGACAGTGACAGTGACAGTGACAGTGACAGTGACAGTGACAGTGACAGTGACAGTGACAGTGACAGTGACAGTGACTGTGACTGTGACTGTGACTGTGACTGTGACTGTGACTGTGACTGTGACTGTGACTGTGACTGTGACTGTGACTGTGACTGTGACTGTGACTGTGACTGTGACTGTGACTGTGACTGTGACTGTGATTGTGATTGTGACTGTGATTGTGACAGTGATTGTGACAGTGATTGTGACAGTGCTTGTGACATTGACAGTGACAGTGACAGTGACAGTGACAGTGATTGTGACAGTGACAGTGACAGTGACAGTGACAGTGACAGTGACAGTGACAGTGACAGTGACAGTGACAGTGACAGTGACAGTGACAGTGACAGTGACAGTGACAGTGACAGTGACAGTGACAGTGACAGTGACAGTGACAGTGACAGTGACAGTGACAGTGACAGTGACAGTGACAGTGACAGTGACAGTGACAGTGACAGTGACAGTGACAGTGACAGTGACAGTGACAGTGACAGTGACAGTGACAGTGACAGTGACAGTGACAGTGACAGTGACAGTGACAGTGACAGTGACAGTGACAGTGACAGTGACAGTGACAGTGACAGTGACAGTGACAGTGACAGTGACAGTGACAGTGACAGTGACAGTGACAGTGACAGTGACAGTGACAGTGACAGTGACAGTGACAGTGACAGTGACAGTGACAGTGACAGTGACTGTGACTGTGACTGTGACTGTGACTGTGACTGTGACTGTGACTGTGACTGTGACTGTGACTGTGACTGTGACTGTGACTGTGACTGTGACTGTGACTGTGATTGTGATTGTGACTGTGACTGTGATTGTGACAGTGCTACAGTGACAGTGACAGTGACAGTGACAGTGACAGTGACAGTGACAGTGACAGTGACAGTGACAGTGACAGTGACAGTGACAGTGACAGTGACAGTGACAGTGACAGTGACAGTGACAGTGACAGTGACAGTGACAGTGACAGTGACAGTGACAGTGACAGTGACAGTGACAGTGACAGTGACAGTGACAGTGACAGTGACAGTGACAGTGACAGTGACAGTGACAGTGACAGTGACAGTGACAGTGACAGTGACAGTGACAGTGACAGTGACAGTGACAGTGACAGTGACAGTGACAGTGACAGTGACAGTGACAGTGACAGTGACAGTGACAGTGACAGTGACAGTGACAGTGACAGTGACAGTGACAGTGACAGTGACAGTGACAGTGACAGTGACAGTGACAGTGACAGTGACAGTGACAGTGACAGTGACAGTGACAGTGACAGTGACAGTGAGAGTGAGAGTGACAGTGACAGTGACAGTGACAGTGACAGTGACAGTGACAGTGACAGTGACAGTGAGAGTGAGAGTGACAGTGACAGTGACAGTGACAGTGACAGTGACAGTGACAGTGACAGTGACAGTGACAGTGACAGTGACAGTGACAGTGACAGTGACAGTGACAGTGACAGTGACAGTGACAGTGACAGTGACAGTGACAGTGACAGTGACAGTGACAGTGACAGTGACAGTGACAGTGACAGTGACAGTGACAGTGACAGTGACAGTGACAGTGACAGTGACAGTGACAGTGACAGTGACAGTGACAGTGACAGTGACAGTGACAGTGACAGTGACAGTGACAGTGACAGTGACAGTGACAGTGACAGTGACAGTGACAGTGACAGTGACAGTGACAGTGACAGTGACAGTGACAGTGACAGTGACAGTGACAGTGACAGTGACAGTGACAGTGACAGTGACAGTGACAGTGACAGTGACAGTGACAGTGACAGTGACAGTGACAGTGACAGTGACAGTGACAGTGACAGTGACAGTGACAGTGACAGTGACAGTGACAGTGACAGTGACAGTGACAGTGACAGTGACAGTGACAGTGACAGTGACAGTGACAGTGACAGTGACAGTGACAGTGACAGTGACAGTGACAGTGACAGTGACAGTGACAGTGACAGTGACAGTGACAGTGACAGTGACAGTGACAGTGACAGTGACAGTGACAGTGACAGTGACAGTGACAGTGACAGTGACAGTGACAGTGACAGTGACAGTGACAGTGACAGTGACAGTGACAGTGACAGTGACAGTGACAGTGACAGTGACAGTGACAGTGACAGTGACAGTGACAGTGACAGTGACAGTGACAGTGACAGTGACAGTGACAGTGACAGTGACAGTGACAGTGACAGTGACAGTGACAGTGACAGTGACAGTGACAGTGACAGTGACAGTGACAGTGACAGTGACAGTGACAGTGACAGTGACAGTGACAGTGACAGTGACAGTGACAGTGACAGTGACAGTGACAGTGACAGTGACAGTGACAGTGACAGTGACAGTGACAGTGACAGTGACAGTGACAGTGACAGTGACAGTGACAGTGACAGTGACAGTGACAGTGACAGTGACAGTGACAGTGACAGTGACAGTGACAGTGACAGTGACAGTGACAGTGACAGTGACAGTGACAGTGACAGTGACAGTGACAGTGACAGTGACAGTGACAGTGACAGTGACAGTGACAGTGACAGTGACAGTGACAGTGACAGTGACAGTGACAGTGACAGTGACAGTGACAGTGACAGTGACAGTGACAGTGACAGTGACAGTGACAGTGACAGTGACAGTGACAGTGACAGTGACAGTGACAGTGACAGTGACAGTGACAGTGACAGTGACAGTGACAGTGACAGTGACAGTGACAGTGACAGTGACAGTGACAGTGACAGTGACAGTGACAGTGACAGTGACAGTGTCAGTGACAGTGACAGTGACAGTGACAGTGACAGTGACAGTGACAGTGACAGTGACAGTGACAGTGACAGTGACAGTGACAGTGACAGTGACAGTGACAGTGACAGTGACAGTGACAGTGACAGTGACAGTGACAGTGACAGTGACAGTGACTGTGACTGTGACTGTGACTGTGACTGTGACTGTGACTGTGACTGTGACTGTGACTGTGACTGTGACTGTGACTGTGACTGTGACTGTGACTGTGACTGTGATTGTGATTGTGACTGTGATTGTGACAGTGATTGTGACAGTGATTGTGACAGTGCTACAGTGACAGTGACAGTGACAGTGACAGTGACAGTGACAGTGACAGTGACAGTGACAGTGACAGTGACAGTGACAGTGACAGTGACAGTGACAGTGACAGTGACAGTGACAGTGACAGTGACAGTGACAGTGACAGTGACAGTGACAGTGACAGTGACAGTGACAGTGACAGTGACAGTGACAGTGACAGTGACAGTGACAGTGACAGTGACAGTGACAGTGACAGTGACAGTGACAGTGACAGTGACAGTGACAGTGACAGTGACAGTGACAGTGACAGTGACAGTGACAGTGACAGTGACAGTGACAGTGACAGTGACAGTGACAGTGACAGTGACAGTGACAGTGACAGTGACTGTGACTGTGACTGTGACTGTGACTGTGACTGTGACTGTGACTGTGACTGTGACTGTGACTGTGACTGTGACTGTGACTGTGACTGTGACTGTGACTGTGACTGTGACTGTGACTGTGACTGTGACTGTGACTGTGACTGTGACTGTGATTGTGATTGTGACTGTGACTGTGATTGTGACAGTGCTACAGTGACAGTGACAGTGACAGTGACAGTGACAGTGACAGTGACAGTGACAGTGACAGTGACAGTGACAGTGACAGTGACAGTGACAGTGACAGTGACAGTGACAGTGACAGTGACAGTGACAGTGACAGTGACAGTGACAGTGACAGTGACAGTGACAGTGACAGTGACAGTGACAGTGACAGTGACAGTGACAGTGACAGTGACAGTGACAGTGACAGTGACAGTGACAGTGACAGTGACAGTGACAGTGACAGTGACAGTGACAGTGACAGTGACAGTGACAGTGACAGTGACAGTGACAGTGACAGTGACAGTGACAGTGACAGTGACAGTGACAGTGACAGTGACAGTGACAGTGACAGTGACAGTGACAGTGACAGTGACAGTGACAGTGACAGTGACAGTGACAGTGACAGTGACAGTGACAGTGACAGTGACAGTGACAGTGAGAGTGAGAGTGACAGTGACAGTGACAGTGACAGTGACAGTGACAGTGACAGTGACAGTGACAGTGACAGTGACAGTGACAGTGACAGTGACAGTGACAGTGACAGTGACAGTGACAGTGACAGTGACAGTGACAGTGACAGTGACAGTGACAGTGACAGTGACAGTGACAGTGACAGTGACAGTGACAGTGACAGTGACAGTGACAGTGACAGTGACAGTGACAGTGACAGTGACAGTGACAGTGACAGTGACAGTGACAGTGACAGTGACAGTGACAGTGACAGTGACAGTGACAGTGACAGTGACAGTGACAGTGACAGTGACAGTGACAGTGACAGTGACAGTGACAGTGACAGTGACAGTGACAGTGACAGTGACAGTGACAGTGACAGTGACAGTGACAGTGACAGTGACAGTGACAGTGACAGTGACAGTGACAGTGACAGTGACAGTGACAGTGACAGTGACAGTGACAGTGACAGTGACAGTGACAGTGACAGTGACAGTGACAGTGACAGTGACAGTGACAGTGACAGTGACAGTGACAGTGACAGTGACAGTGACAGTGACAGTGACAGTGACAGTGACAGTGACAGTGACAGTGACAGTGACAGTGACAGTGACAGTGACAGTGACAGTGACAGTGACAGTGACAGTGACAGTGACAGTGACAGTGACAGTGACAGTGACAGTGACAGTGACAGTGACAGTGACAGTGACAGTGACAGTGACAGTGACAGTGACAGTGACAGTGACAGTGACAGTGACAGTGACAGTGACAGTGACAGTGACAGTGACAGTGACAGTGACAGTGACAGTGACAGTGACAGTGACAGTGACAGTGACAGTGACAGTGACAGTGACAGTGACAGTGACAGTGACAGTGACAGTGACAGTGACAGTGACAGTGACAGTGACAGTGACAGTGACAGTGACAGTGACAGTGACAGTGACAGTGACAGTGACAGTGACAGTGACAGTGACAGTGACAGTGACAGTGACAGTGACAGTGACAGTGACAGTGACAGTGACAGTGACAGTGACAGTGACAGTGACAGTGACAGTGACAGTGACAGTGACAGTGACAGTGACAGTGACAGTGACAGTGACAGTGACAGTGACAGTGACAGTGACAGTGACAGTGACAGTGACAGTGACAGTGACAGTGACAGTGACAGTGACAGTGACAGTGACAGTGACAGTGACAGTGACAGTGACAGTGACAGTGACAGTGACAGTGACAGTGACAGTGACAGTGACAGTGACAGTGACAGTGACAGTGACAGTGACAGTGACAGTGACAGTGACAGTGACAGTGACAGTGACAGTGACAGTGACAGTGACAGTGACAGTGACAGTGACAGTGACAGTGACAGTGACAGTGACAGTGACAGTGACAGTGACAGTGACAGTGACAGTGACAGTGACAGTGACAGTGACAGTGACAGTGACAGTGACAGTGACAGTGACAGTGACAGTGACAGTGACAGTGACAGTGACAGTGACAGTGACAGTGACAGTGACAGTGACAGTGACAGTGACAGTGACAGTGACAGTGACAGTGACAGTGACAGTGACAGTGACAGTGACAGTGACAGTGACAGTGACAGTGACAGTGACAGTGACAGTGACAGTGACAGTGACAGTGACAGTGACAGTGACAGTGACAGTGACAGTGACAGTGACAGTGACAGTGACAGTGACAGTGACAGTGACAGTGACAGTGACAGTGACAGTGACAGTGACAGTGACAGTGACAGTGACAGTGACAGTGACAGTGACAGTGACAGTGACAGTGACAGTGACAGTGACAGTGACAGTGACAGTGACAGTGACAGTGACAGTGACAGTGACAGTGACAGTGACAGTGACAGTGACAGTGACAGTGACAGTGACAGTGACAGTGACAGTGACAGTGACAGTGACAGTGACAGTGACAGTGACAGTGACAGTGACAGTGACAGTGACAGTGACAGTGACAGTGACAGTGACAGTGACAGTGACAGTGACAGTGACAGTGACAGTGACAGTGACAGTGACAGTGACAGTGACAGTGACAGTGACAGTGACAGTGACAGTGACAGTGACAGTGACAGTGACAGTGACAGTGACAGTGACAGTGACAGTGACAGTGACAGTGACAGTGACAGTGACAGTGACAGTGACAGTGACAGTGACAGTGACAGTGACAGTGACAGTGACAGTGACAGTGACAGTGACAGTGACAGTGACAGTGACAGTGACAGTGACAGTGACAGTGACAGTGACAGTGACAGTGACAGTGACAGTGACAGTGACAGTGACAGTGACAGTGACAGTGACAGTGACAGTGACAGTGACAGTGACAGTGACAGTGACAGTGACAGTGACAGTGACAGTGACAGTGACAGTGACAGTGACAGTGACAGTGACAGTGACAGTGACAGTGACAGTGACAGTGACTGTGACTGTGACTGTGACTGTGACTGTGACTGTGACTGTGACTGTGACTGTGACTGTGACTGTGACTGTGACTGTGACTGTGACTGTGACTGTGACTGTGACTGTGACTGTGACTGTGACTGTGTTTGTGACTGTGACTGTGACTGTGACTGTGACTGTGACTGTGATTGTGATTGTGACTGTGACTGTGATTGTGACAGTGATTGTGACAGTGCTTGTGACATTGACAGTGACAGTGACAGTGACAGTGACAGTGATTGTGACAGTGACAGTGACAGTGACAGTGACAGTGACAGTGACAGTGACAGTGACAGTGACAGTGACAGTGACAGTGACAGTGACAGTGACAGTGACAGTGACAGTGACAGTGACAGTGACAGTGACAGTGACAGTGACAGTGACAGTGACAGTGACAGTGACAGTGACAGTGACAGTGACAGTGACAGTGACAGTGACAGTGACAGTGACAGTGACAGTGACAGTGACAGTGACAGTGACAGTGACAGTGACAGTGACAGTGACAGTGACAGTGACAGTGACAGTGACAGTGACAGTGACAGTGACAGTGACAGTGACAGTGACAGTGACAGTGACAGTGACAGTGACAGTGACAGTGACAGTGACAGTGACAGTGACAGTGACTGTGACTGTGACTGTGACTGTGACTGTGACTGTGACTGTGACTGTGACTGTGACTGTGACTGTGACTGTGACTGTGACTGTGACTGTGACTGTGACTGTGACTGTGACTGTGACTGTGACTGTGACTGTGACTGTGACTGTGACTGTGACTGTGACTGTGACTGTGACTGTGACTGTGACTGTGACTGTGACTGTGACTGTGACTGTGACTGTGACTGTGACTGTGACTGTGACTGTGACTGTGATTGTGACTGTGACTGTGATTGTGACAGTGATTGTGACAGTGATTGTGACAGTGATTGTGACAGTGCTACAGTGACAGTGACAGTGACAGTGACAGTGACAGTGACAGTGCTTGTGACAGTGACAGTGACAGTGACAGTGACAGTGACAGTGACAGTGACAGTGACAGTGACAGTGACAGTGACAGTGACAGTGACAGTGACAGTGACAGTGACAGTGACAGTGACAGTGACAGTGACAGTGACAGTGACAGTGACAGTGACAGTGACAGTGACAGTGACAGTGACAGTGACAGTGACAGTGACAGTGACAGTGACAGTGACAGTGACAGTGACAGTGACAGTGACAGTGACAGTGACAGTGACAGTGACAGTGACAGTGACAGTGACAGTGACAGTGACAGTGACAGTGACAGTGACAGTGACAGTGACAGTGACAGTGACAGTGACAGTGACAGTGACAGTGACAGTGACAGTGACAGTGACAGTGACAGTGACAGTGACAGTGACAGTGACAGTGACAGTGACAGTGACAGTGACAGTGACAGTGACAGTGACAGTGACAGTGACAGTGACAGTGACAGTGACAGTGACAGTGACAGTGACAGTGACAGTGACAGTGACAGTGACAGTGACAGTGACAGTGACAGTGACAGTGACAGTGACAGTGACAGTGACAGTGACAGTGACAGTGACAGTGACAGTGACAGTGACAGTGACAGTGACAGTGACAGTGACAGTGACAGTGACAGTGACAGTGACAGTGACAGTGACAGTGACAGTGACAGTGACAGTGACAGTGACAGTGACAGTGACAGTGACAGTGACAGTGACTGTGACTGTGACTGTGACTGTGACTGTGACTGTGACTGTGACTGTGACTGTGACTGTGACTGTGACTGTGACTGTGACTGTGACTGTGACTGTGACTGTGACTGTGACTGTGATTGTGATTGTGACTGTGACTGTGACAGTGATTGTGACAGTGATTGTGACAGTGCTTGTGACAGTGACAGTGATTGTGACAGTGACAGTGACAGTGACAGTGACAGTGACAGTGACAGTGACAGTGACAGTGACAGTGACAGTGACAGTGACAGTGACAGTGACAGTGACAGTGACAGTGACAGTGACAGTGACAGTGACAGTGACAGTGACAGTGACAGTGACAGTGACAGTGACAGTGACAGTGACAGTGACAGTGACAGTGACAGTGACAGTGACAGTGACAGTGACAGTGACAGTGACAGTGACAGTGACAGTGACAGTGACAGTGACAGTGACAGTGACAGTGACAGTGACAGTGACAGTGACAGTGACAGTGACAGTGACAGTGACAGTGACAGTGACAGTGACAGTGACAGTGACAGTGACAGTGACAGTGACAGTGACAGTGACAGTGACAGTGACAGTGACAGTGACAGTGACAGTGACAGTGACAGTGACAGTGACAGTGACAGTGACAGTGACAGTGACAGTGACAGTGACAGTGACAGTGACAGTGACAGTGACAGTGACAGTGACAGTGACAGTGACTGTGACTGTGACTGTGACTGTGACTGTGACTGTGACTGTGACTGTGACTGTGACTGTGACTGTGACTGTGACTGTGACTGTGACTGTGACTGTGACTGTGACTGTGACTGTGATTGTGACAGTGACAGTGACAGTGACAGTGACAGTGACAGTGACAGTGACAGTGACAGTGACAGTGACAGTGACAGTGACAGTGACAGTGACAGTGACAGTGACAGTGACAGTGACAGTGACAGTGACAGTGACAGTGACAGTGACAGTGACAGTGACAGTGACAGTGACAGTGACAGTGACAGTGACAGTGACAGTGACAGTGACAGTGACAGTGACAGTGACAGTGACAGTGACAGTGACAGTGACAGTGACAGTGACAGTGACAGTGACAGTGACAGTGACAGTGACAGTGACAGTGACAGTGACAGTGACAGTGACAGTGACAGTGACAGTGACAGTGACAGTGACAGTGACAGTGACAGTGACAGTGACAGTGACAGTGACAGTGACAGTGACAGTGACAGTGACAGTGACAGTGACAGTGACAGTGACAGTGACAGTGACAGTGACAGTGACAGTGACGAGTGAGAGTGACAGTGACAGTGACAGTGACAGTGACAGTGACAGTGACAGTGACAGTGACAGTGACAGTGACAGTGACAGTGACAGTGACAGTGACAGTGACAGTGACAGTGACAGTGACAGTGACAGTGACAGTGACAGTGACAGTGACAGTGACAGTGACAGTGACAGTGACAGTGACAGTGACAGTGACAGTGACAGTGACAGTGACAGTGACAGTGACAGTGACAGTGACAGTGACAGTGACAGTGACAGTGACAGTGACAGTGACAGTGACAGTGACAGTGACAGTGACAGTGACAGTGACAGTGACAGTGACAGTGACAGTGACAGTGACAGTGACAGTGACAGTGACAGTGACAGTGACAGTGACAGTGACAGTGACAGTGACAGTGACAGTGACAGTGACAGTGACAGTGACAGTGACAGTGACAGTGACAGTGACAGTGACAGTGACAGTGACAGTGACAGTGACAGTGACAGTGACAGTGACAGTGACAGTGACAGTGACAGTGACAGTGACAGTGACAGTGACAGTGACAGTGACAGTGACAGTGACAGTGACAGTGACAGTGACAGTGACAGTGACAGTGACAGTGACAGTGACAGTGACAGTGACAGTGACAGTGACAGTGACAGTGACAGTGACAGTGACAGTGACAGTGACAGTGACAGTGACAGTGACAGTGACAGTGACAGTGACAGTGACAGTGACAGTGACAGTGACAGTGACAGTGACAGTGACAGTGACAGTGACAGTGACAGTGACAGTGACAGTGACAGTGACAGTGACAGTGACAGTGACAGTGACAGTGACAGTGACAGTTGACAGTGACAGTGACAGTGACAGTGACAGTGACAGTGACAGTGACAGTGACAGTGACAGTGACAGTGACAGTGACAGTGACAGTGACAGTGACAGTGACAGTGACAGTGACAGTGACAGTGACAGTGACAGTGACAGTGACAGTGACAGTGACAGTGACAGTGACAGTGACAGTGACAGTGACAGTGACAGTGACAGTGACAGTGACAGTGACAGTGACAGTGACAGTGACAGTGACAGTGACAGTGACAGTGACAGTGACAGTGACAGTGACAGTGACAGTGACAGTGACAGTGACAGTGACAGTGACAGTGACAGTGACAGTGACAGTGACAGTGACAGTGACAGTGACAGTGACAGTGACAGTGACAGTGACAGTGACAGTGACAGTGACAGTGACAGTGACAGTGACAGTGACAGTGACAGTGACAGTGACAGTGACAGTGACAGTGACAGTGACAGTGACAGTGACAGTGACAGTGACAGTGACAGTGACAGTGACAGTGACAGTGACAGTGACAGTGACAGTGACAGTGACAGTGACAGTGACAGTGACAGTGACAGTGACAGTGACAGTGACAGTGACAGTGACAGTGACAGTGACAGTGACAGTGACAGTGACTGTGACTGTGACTGTGACTGTGACTGTGACTGTGACTGTGACTGTGACTGTGACTGTGACTGTGACTGTGACTGTGACTGTGACTGTGACTGTGACTGTGACTGTGACTGTGACTGTGACTGTGATTGTGATTGTGACTGTGACTGTGATTGTGACAGTGATTGTGACAGTGATTGTGACAGTGCTACAGTGACAGTGCTACAGTGACAGTGACAGTGACAGTGACAGTGACTGTGACTGTGACTGTGACTGTGACTGTGACTGTGACTGTGACTGTGACTGTGACTGTGACTGTGACTGTGACAGTGACAGTGACAGTGACAGTGACAGTGACAGTGACAGTGACAGTGACAGTGACAGTGACAGTGACAGTGACAGTGACAGTGACAGTGACAGTGACAGTGACAGTGACAGTGACAGTGACAGTGACAGTGACAGTGACAGTGACAGTGACAGTGACAGTGACAGTGACAGTGACAGTGACAGTGACAGTGACAGTGACAGTGACAGTGACAGTGACAGTGACAGTGACAGTGACAGTGACAGTGACAGTGACAGTGACAGTGACAGTGACAGTGACAGTGACAGTGACAGTGACAGTGACAGTGACAGTGAAGTGACAGTGACAGTGACAGTGACAGTGACAGTGACAGTGACAGTGACAGTGACAGTGACAGTGACAGTGACAGTGACAGTGACAGTGACAGTGACAGTGACAGTGACAGTGACAGTGACAGTGACAGTGACAGTGACAGTGACAGTGACAGTGACAGTGACAGTGACAGTGACAGTGACAGTGACAGTGACAGTGACAGTGACAGTGACAGTGACTGTGACTGTGACTGTGACTGTGACTGTGACTGTGGACTGTGACTGTGACTGTGACTGTGACTGTGACTGTGACTGTGATTGTGATTGTGACTGTGACTGTGATTGTGACAGTGCTACAGTGACAGTGACAGTGACAGTGACAGTGACAGTGACAGTGACAGTGACAGTGACAGTGACAGTGACAGTGACAGTGACGTGACAGTGACAGTGACAGTGACAGTGACAGTGACAGTGACAGTGACAGTGACAGTGACAGTGACAGTGACAGTGACAGTGACAGTGACAGTGACAGTGACAGTGACAGTGACAGTGACAGTGACAGTGACAGTGACAGTGACAGTGACAGTGACAGTGACAGTGACAGTGACAGTGACAGTGACAGTGACAGTGACAGTGACAGTGACAGTGACTGTGACTGTGACTGTGACTGTGACTGTGACTGTGACTGTGACTGTGACTGTGACTGTGACTGTGACTGTGACTGTGACTGTGACTGTGACTGTGACTGTGTTTGTGACTGTGACTGTGACTGTGACTGTGACTGTGACTGTGATTGTGATTGTGACTGTGACTGTGATTGTGACAGTGATTGTGACAGTGATTGTGACAGTGCTACAGTGACAGTGACAGTGACAGTGACAGTGCTTGTGACAGTGACAGTGACAGTGACAGTGACAGTGACAGTGACAGTGACAGTGACAGTGACAGTGACAGTGACAGTGACAGTGACAGTGACAGTGACAGTGACAGTGACAGTGACAGTGACAGTGACAGTGACAGTGACAGTGACAGTGACAGTGACAGTGACAGTGACAGTGACAGTGACAGTGACAGTGACAGTGACAGTGACAGTGACAGTGACAGTGACAGTGACAGTGACAGTGACAGTGACAGTGACAGTGACAGTGACAGTGACAGTGACAGTGACAGTGACAGTGACAGTGACAGTGACAGTGACAGTGACAGTGACAGTGACAGTGACAGTGACAGTGACAGTGACAGTGACAGTGACAGTGACAGTGACAGTGACAGTGACAGTGACAGTGACAGTGACAGTGACAGTGACAGTGACAGTGACAGTGACAGTGACAGTGACAGTGACAGTGACAGTGACAGTGACAGTGACAGTGACAGTGACAGTGACAGTGACAGTGACAGTGACAGTGACAGTGACAGTGACAGTGACAGTGACAGTGACAGTGACAGTGACAGTGACAGTGACAGTGACAGTGACAGTGACAGTGACAGTGACAGTGACAGTGACAGTGACAGTGACTGTGACAGTGACAGTGACTGTGACTGTGACTGTGACTGTGACTGTGACTGTGACTGTGACTGTGACTGTGACTGTGACTGTGACTGTGACTGTGACTGTGACTGTGACTGTGACTGTGACTGTGACTGTGATTGTGACTGTGACTGTGACTGTGACTGTGACTGTGACTGTGATTGTGACTGTGACTGTGACTGTGACTGTGACAGTGATTGTGACAGTGATTGTGACAGTGCTACAGTGACAGTGACAGTGACAGTGACAGTGCTTGTGACAGTGACAGTGACAGTGACAGTGACAGTGACAGTGACAGTGACAGTGACAGTGACAGTGACAGTGACAGTGACAGTGACAGTGACAGTGACAGTGACAGTGACAGTGACAGTGACAGTGACAGTGACAGTGACAGTGACAGTGACAGTGACAGTGACAGTGACAGTGACAGTGACAGTGACAGTGACAGTGACAGTGACAGTGACAGTGACAGTGACAGTGACAGTGACAGTGACAGTGACAGTGGACAGTGACAGTGACAGTGACAGTGACAGTGACAGTGACAGTGACAGTGACAGTGACAGTGACAGTGACAGTGACAGTGACAGTGACAGTGACAGTGACAGTGACAGTGACAGTGACAGTGACAGTGACAGTGACAGTGACAGTGACAGTGACAGTGACAGTGACAGTGACAGTGACAGTGACAGTGACAGTGACAGTGACAGTGACAGTGACAGTGACAGTGACAGTGACAGTGACAGTGACAGTGACAGTGACAGTGACAGTGACAGTGACAGTGACAGTGACAGTGACAGTGACAGTGACAGTGACAGTGACAGTGACAGTGACAGTGACAGTGACAGTGACAGTGACAGTGACAGTGACAGTGACAGTGACAGTGACAGTGACAGTGACAGTGACAGTGACAGTGACAGTGACAGTGACAGTGACAGTGACAGTGACAGTGACAGTGACAGTGACAGTGACAGTGACAGTGACAGTGACAGTGACAGTGACAGTGACAGTGACAGTGACAGTGACAGTGACAGTGACAGTGACAGTGACAGTGACAGTGACAGTGACAGTGACAGTGACAGTGACAGTGACAGTGACAGTGACAGTGACAGTGACAGTGACAGTGACAGTGACAGTGACAGTGACAGTGACAGTGACAGTGACAGTGACAGTGACAGTGACAGTGACAGTGACAGTGACAGTGACAGTGACAGTGACAGTGACAGTGACAGTGACAGTGACAGTGACAGTGACAGTGACAGTGACAGTGACAGTGACAGTGACAGTGACAGTGACTGTGACTGTGACTGTGACTGTGACTGTGACTGTGACTGTGACTGTGACTGTGACTGTGACTGTGACAGTGACAGTGACAGTGACAGTGACAGTGACAGTGACAGTGACAGTGACAGTGACAGTGACAGTGACAGTGACAGTGACAGTGACAGTGACAGTGACAGTGACAGTGACAGTGACAGTGACAGTGACAGTGACAGTGACAGTGACAGTGACAGTGACAGTGACAGTGACAGTGACAGTGACAGTGACAGTGACAGTGACAGTGACAGTGACAGTGACAGTGACAGTGACAGTGACAGTGACAGTGACAGTGACAGTGACAGTGACAGTGACAGTGACAGTGACAGTGACAGTGACAGTGACAGTGACAGTGACAGTGACAGTGTCAGTGACAGTGACAGTGACAGTGACAGTGACAGTGACAGTGACAGTGACAGTGACAGTGACAGTGACAGTGACAGTGACAGTGACAGTGACAGTGACAGTGACAGTGACAGTGACAGTGACAGTGACAGTGACAGTGACAGTGACAGTGACAGTGACAGTGACAGTGACAGTGACAGTGACAGTGACAGTGACAGTGACAGTGACAGTGACAGTGACAGTGACAGTGACAGTGACAGTGACAGTGACAGTGACAGTGACAGTGACAGTGACAGTGACAGTGACAGTGACAGTGACAGTGACAGTGACAGTGACAGTGACAGTGACAGTGGACAGTGACAGTGACAGTGACAGTGACAGTGACAGTGACAGTGACAGTGACAGTGACAGTGACAGTGACAGTGACAGTGACAGTGACAGTGACAGTGACAGTGACAGTGACAGTGACAGTGACAGTGACAGTGACAGTGACAGTGACAGTGACAGTGACAGTGACAGTGACAGTGACAGTGACAGTGACAGTGACAGTGACAGTGACAGTGACAGTGACAGTGACAGTGACAGTGACAGTGACAGTGACAGTGACAGTGACAGTGACAGTGACAGTGACAGTGACAGTGACAGTGACAGTGACAGTGACAGTGACAGTGACAGTGACAGTGACAGTGACAGTGACAGTGACAGTGACAGTGACAGTGACAGTGACAGTGACAGTGACAGTGACAGTGACAGTGACAGTGACAGTGACAGTGACAGTGACTGTGACTGTGACTGTGACTGTGACTGTGACTGTGACTGTGACTGTGACTGTGACTGTGACTGTGACTGTGACTGTGACTGTGACTGTGACTGTGTTTGTGACTGTGACTGTGACTGTGACTGTGACTGTGATTGTGATTGTGACTGTGACTGTGATTGTGACAGTGATTGTGACAGTGATTGTGACAGTGCTACAGTGACAGTGACAGTGACAGTGACAGTGACTGTGACTGTGACTGTGACTGTGACTGTGACTGTGACTGTGACTGTGACTGTGACTGTGACAGTGACAGTGACAGTGACAGTGACAGTGACAGTGACAGTGACAGTGACAGTGACAGTGACAGTGACAGTGACAGTGACAGTGACAGTGACAGTGACAGTGACAGTGACAGTGACAGTGACAGTGACAGTGACAGTGACAGTGACAGTGACAGTGACAGTGACAGTGACAGTGACAGTGACAGTGACAGTGACAGTGACAGTGACAGTGACAGTGACAGTGACAGTGACAGTGACAGTGACAGTGACAGTGACAGTGACAGTGACAGTGACAGTGACAGTGACAGTGACAGTGACAGTGACAGTGACAGTGACAGTGACAGTGACAGTGACAGTGACAGTGACAGTGACAGTGACAGTGACAGTGACAGTGACAGTGACAGTGACAGTGACAGTGACAGTGACAGTGACAGTGACAGTGACAGTGACAGTGACAGTGACAGTGACAGTGACAGTGACAGTGACAGTGACAGTGACAGTGACAGTGACAGTGACAGTGACAGTGACAGTGACAGTGACAGTGACAGTGACAGTGACAGTGACAGTGACAGTGACAGTGACAGTGACAGTGACAGTGACAGTGACAGTGACAGTGACAGTGACAGTGACAGTGACAGTGACAGTGACAGTGACAGTGACAGTGACAGTGACAGTGACAGTGACAGTGACAGTGACAGTGACAGTGACAGTGACAGTGACAGTGACAGTGACAGTGACAGTGACAGTGACAGTGACAGTGACAGTGACAGTGACAGTGACAGTGACAGTGACAGTGACAGTGACAGTGACAGTGACAGTGACAGTGACAGTGACAGTGACAGTGACAGTGACAGTGACAGTGACAGTGACTGTGACTGTGACTGTGACTGTGACTGTGACTGTGACTGTGACTGTGACTGTGACTGTGACTGTGACTGTGACTGTGACTGTGACTGTGACTGTGACTGTGACTGTGACTGTGACTGTGACTGTGACTGTGACTGTGACTGTGACTGTGACTGTGACTGTGACTGTGACTGTGTTTGTGACTGTGACTGTGACTGTGACTGTGACTGTGATTGTGATTGTGACTGTGACTGTGATTGTGACAGTGATTGTGACAGTGATTGTGACAGTGCTACAGTGACAGTGACAGTGACAGTGACAGTGACTGTGACTGTGACTGTGACTGTGACTGTGACTGTGACTGTGACTGTGACTGTGACTGTGACAGTGACAGTGACAGTGACAGTGACAGTGACAGTGACAGTGACAGTGACAGTGACAGTGACAGTGACAGTGACAGTGACAGTGACAGTGACAGTGACAGTGACAGTGACAGTGACAGTGACAGTGACAGTGACAGTGACAGTGACAGTGACAGTGACAGTGACAGTGACAGTGACAGTGACAGTGACAGTGACAGTGACAGTGACAGTGACAGTGACAGTGACAGTGACAGTGACAGTGACAGTGACAGTGACAGTGACAGTGACAGTGACAGTGACAGTGACAGTGACAGTGACAGTGACAGTGACAGTGACAGTGACAGTGACAGTGACAGTGACAGTGACAGTGACAGTGACAGTGACAGTGACAGTGACAGTGACAGTGACAGTGACAGTGACAGTGACAGTGACAGTGACAGTGACAGTGACAGTGACAGTGACAGTGACAGTGACAGTGACAGTGACAGTGACAGTGACAGTGACAGTGACAGTGACAGTGACAGTGACTGTGACTGTGACTGTGACTGTGACTGTGACTGTGACTGTGACTGTGACTGTGACTGTGACTGTGACTGTGACTGTGACTGTGACTGTGACTGTGACTGTGACTGTGACTGTGACTGTGACTGTGACTGTGACTGTGACTGTGACTGTGACTGTGACTGTGACTGTGATTGTGATTGTGACTGTGACTGTGATTGTGACAGTGCTACAGTGACAGTGACAGTGACAGTGACAGTGACAGTGACAGTGACAGTGACAGTGACAGTGACAGTGACAGTGACAGTGACAGTGACAGTGACAGTGACAGTGACAGTGACAGTGACAGTGACAGTGACAGTGACAGTGACAGTGACAGTGACAGTGACAGTGACAGTGACAGTGACAGTGACAGTGACAGTGACAGTGACAGTGACAGTGACAGTGACAGTGACAGTGACAGTGACAGTGACAGTGACAGTGACAGTGACAGTGACAGTGACAGTGACAGTGACAGTGACAGTGACAGTGACAGTGACAGTGACAGTGACAGTGACAGTGACTGTGACTGTGACTGTGACTGTGACTGTGACTGTGACTGTGACTGTGACTGTGACTGTGACTGTGACTGTGACTGTGTTTGTGACTGTGACTGTGACTGTGACTGTGACTGTGATTGTGATTGTGACTGTGACTGTGATTGTGACAGTGATTGTGACAGTGATTGTGACAGTGCTACAGTGACAGTGACAGTGACAGTGACAGTGCTTGTGACAGTGACAGTGACAGTGACAGTGACAGTGACAGTGACAGTGACAGTGACAGTGACAGTGACAGTGACAGTGACAGTGACAGTGACAGTGACAGTGACAGTGACAGTGACAGTGACAGTGACAGTGACAGTGACAGTGACAGTGACAGAGACAGTGACAGTGACAGTGACAGTGACAGTGACAGTGACAGAGACAGTGACAGTGACAGTGACAGTGACAGTGACAGTGACAGTGACAGTGACAGTGACAGTGACAGTGACAGTGACAGTGACAGTGACAGTGACAGTGACAGTGACAGTGACAGTGACAGTGACAGTGACAGTGACAGTGACAGTGACAGTGACAGTGACAGTGACAGTGACAGTGACAGTGACAGTGACAGTGACAGTGACAGTGACAGTGACAGTGACAGTGACAGTGACAGTGACAGTGACAGTGACAGTGACAGTGACAGTGACAGTGACAGTGACAGTGACAGTGACAGTGACAGTGACAGTGACAGTGACAGTGACAGTGACAGTGACAGTGACAGTGACAGTGACAGTGACAGTGACAGTGACTGTGACTGTGACTGTGACTGTGACTGTGACTGTGACTGTGACTGTGACTGTGACTGTGACTGTGACTGTGACTGTGACTGTGTTTGTGACTGTGACTGTGACTGTGACTGTGACTGTGATTGTGATTGTGACTGTGACTGTGATTGTGACAGTGATTGTGACAGTGATTGTGACAGTGCTACAGTGACAGTGACAGTGACAGTGACAGTGATTGTGACAGTGACAGTGACAGTGACAGTGACAGTGACAGTGACAGTGACAGTGACAGTGACAGTGACAGTGACAGTGACAGTGACAGTGACAGTGACAGTGACAGTGACAGTGACAGTGACAGTGACAGTGACAGTGACAGTGACAGTGACAGTGACAGTGACAGTGACAGTGACAGTGACAGTGACAGTGACAGTGACAGTGACAGTGACAGTGACAGTGACAGTGACAGTGACAGTGACAGTGACAGTGACAGTGACAGTGACAGTGACAGTGACAGTGACAGTGACAGTGACAGTGACAGTGACAGTGACAGTGACAGTGACAGTGACAGTGACAGTGACAGTGACAGTGACAGTGACAGTGACAGTGACAGTGACAGTGACAGTGACAGTGACAGTGACAGTGACAGTGACAGTGACAGTGACAGTGACAGTGACAGTGACAGTGACAGTGACAGTGACAGTGACAGTGACAGTGACAGTGACAGTGACAGTGACAGTGACAGTGACAGTGACAGTGACAGTGACAGTGACAGTGACAGTGACAGTGACAGTGACAGTGACAGTGACTGTGACTGTGACTGTGACTGTGACTGTGACTGTGACTGTGACTGTGACTGTGACTGTGACTGTGACTGTGACTGTGACTGTGACTGTGACAGTGACAGTGACAGTGACAGTGACAGTGACAGTGACAGTGACAGTGACAGTGACAGTGACAGTGACAGTGACAGTGACAGTGACAGTGACAGTGACAGTGACTGTGACTGTGACTGTGACTGTGACTGTGACTGTGACTGTGACTGTGACTGTGATTGTGACAGTGACAGTGACAGTGACAGTGACAGTGACAGTGACAGTGACAGTGACAGTGACAGTGACAGTGACAGTGACAGTGACAGTGACAGTGACAGTGACAGTGACAGTGACAGTGACAGTGACAGTGACAGTGACAGTGACAGTGACAGTGACAGTGACAGTGACAGTGACAGTGACAGTGACAGTGACAGTGACAGTGACAGTGACAGTGACAGTGACAGTGACAGTGACAGTGACAGTGACAGTGACAGTGACAGTGACAGTGACAGTGACAGTGACAGTGACAGTGACAGTGACAGTGACAGTGACAGTGACAGTGACAGTGACAGTGACAGTGACAGTGACAGTGACAGTGACAGTGACAGTGACAGTGACAGTGACAGTGACAGTGACAGTGACAGTGACAGTGACAGTGACAGTGACAGTGACAGTGACAGTGACAGTGACAGTGACAGTGACAGTGACAGTGACAGTGACAGTGACAGTGACAGTGACAGTGACAGTGACAGTGACAGTGACAGTGACAGTGACAGTGACAGTGACAGTGACAGTGACAGTGACAGTGACAGTGACAGTGACAGTGACAGTGACAGTGACAGTGACAGTGACAGTGACAGTGACAGTGACAGTGACAGTGACAGTGACAGTGACAGTGACAGTGACAGTGACAGTGACAGTGACAGTGACAGTGACAGTGACAGTGACAGTGACAGTGACAGTGACAGTGACAGTGACAGTGACAGTGACAGTGACAGTGACAGTGACAGTGACAGTGACAGTGACAGTGACAGTGACAGTGACAGTGACAGTGACAGTGACAGTGACAGTGACAGTGACAGTGACAGTGACAGTGACAGTGACAGTGACAGTGACAGTGACAGTGACAGTGACAGTGACAGTGACAGTGACAGTGACAGTGACAGTGACAGTGACAGTGACAGTGACAGTGACAGTGACAGTGACAGTGACAGTGACAGTGACAGTGACAGTGACAGTGACAGTGACAGTGACAGTGACAGTGACAGTGACAGTGACAGTGACAGTGACAGTGACAGTGACAGTGACAGTGACAGTGACAGTGACAGTGACAGTGACAGTGACAGTGACTGTGACTGTGACTGTGACTGTGACTGTGACTGTGACTGTGACTGTGACTGTGATTGTGACTGTGACTGTGATTGTGACAGTGATTGTGACAGTGATTGTGACAGTGCTACAGTGACAGTGACAGTGACAGTGACAGTGACAGTGACAGTGACAGTGACAGTGACAGTGACAGTGACAGTGACAGTGACAGTGACAGTGACAGTGACAGTGACAGTGACAGTGACAGTGACAGTGACAGTGACAGTGACAGTGACAGTGACAGTGACAGTGACAGTGACAGTGACAGTGACAGTGACAGTGACAGTGACAGTGACAGTGACAGTGACAGTGACAGTGACAGTGACAGTGACAGTGACAGTGACAGTGACAGTGACAGTGACAGTGACAGTGACAGTGACAGTGACAGTGACAGTGACAGTGACAGTGACAGTGACAGTGACAGTGACAGTGACAGTGACAGTGACAGTGACAGTGACAGTGACAGTGACAGTGACAGTGACAGTGACAGTGACAGTGACAGTGACAGTGACAGTGACAGTGACAGTGACAGTGACAGTGACAGTGACAGTGACAGTGACAGTGACAGTGACAGTGACAGTGACAGTGACAGTGACAGTGACAGTGACAGTGACTGTGACTGTGACTGTGACTGTGACTGTGACTGTGACTGTGACTGTGACTGTGACTGTGACTGTGACTGTGACTGTGACTGTGACTGTGACTGTGACTGTGACTGTGATTGTGATTGTGACTGTGACTGTGATTGTGACAGTGATTGTGACAGTGATTGTGACAGTGCTACAGTGACAGTGACAGTGACAGTGACAGTGACAGTGCTTGTGACAGTGACAGTGACAGTGACAGTGACAGTGACAGTGACAGTGACAGTGACAGTGACAGTGACAGTGACAGTGACAGTGACAGTGACAGTGACAGTGACAGTGACAGTGACAGTGACAGTGACAGTGACAGTGACAGTGACAGTGACAGTGACAGTGACAGTGACAGTGACAGTGACAGTGACAGTGACAGTGACAGTGACAGTGACAGTGACAGTGACAGTGACAGTGACAGTGACAGTGACAGTGACAGTGACAGTGACAGTGACAGTGACAGTGACAGTGACAGTGACAGTGACAGTGACAGTGACAGTGACAGTGACAGTGACAGTGACAGTGACAGTGACAGTGACAGTGACAGTGACAGTGACAGTGACAGTGACAGTGACAGTGACAGTGACAGTGACAGTGACAGTGACAGTGACAGTGACAGTGACAGTGACAGTGACAGTGACAGTGACAGTGACAGTGACAGTGACAGTGACAGTGACAGTGACAGTGACAGTGACAGTGACAGTGACAGTGACAGTGACAGTGACAGTGACAGTGACAGTGACAGTGACAGTGACAGTGACAGTGACAGTGACAGTGACAGTGACAGTGACAGTGACAGTGACAGTGACAGTGACAGTGACAGTGACAGTGACAGTGACAGTGACAGTGACAGTGACAGTGACAGTGACAGTGACAGTGACAGTGACAGTGACAGTGACAGTGACAGTGACAGTGACAGTGACAGTGACAGTGACAGTGACAGTGACAGTGACAGTGACAGTGACAGTGACAGTGACAGTGACAGTGACAGTGACAGTGACAGTGACAGTGACAGTGACAGTGACAGTGACAGTGACAGTGACAGTGACAGTGACAGTGACAGTGACAGTGACAGTGACAGTGACAGTGACAGTGACAGTGACAGTGACAGTGACAGTGACAGTGACAGTGACAGTGACAGTGACAGTGACAGTGTCAGTGACAGTGACAGTGACAGTGACAGTGACAGTGACAGTGACAGTGACAGTGACAGTGACAGTGACAGTGACAGTGACAGTGACAGTGACAGTGACAGTGACAGTGACAGTGACAGTGACAGTGACAGTGACAGTGACAGTGACAGTGACAGTGACAGTGACAGTGACAGTGACAGTGACAGTGACAGTGACAGTGACAGTGACAGTGACAGTGACAGTGACAGTGACTGTGACTGTGACTGTGACTGTGACTGTGACTGTGACTGTGACTGTGACTGTGACTGTGACTGTGACTGTGACTGTGACTGTGACTGTGACTGTGACTGTGACTGTGACTGTGACTGTGACTGTGATTGTGACTGTGACTGTGATTGTGACAGTGATTGTGACAGTGATTGTGACAGTGCTTGTGACAGTGACAGTGACAGTGACAGTGACAGTGACAGTGACAGTGACAGTGCTTGTGACAGTGACAGTGACAGTGACAGTGACAGTGACAGTGACAGTGACAGTGACAGTGACAGTGACAGTGACAGTGACAGTGACAGTGACAGTGACAGTGACAGTGACAGTGACAGTGACAGTGACAGTGACAGTGACAGTGACAGTGACAGTGACAGTGACAGTGACAGTGACAGTGACAGTGACAGTGACAGTGACAGTGACAGTGACAGTGACAGTGACAGTGACAGTGACAGTGACAGTGACAGTGACAGTGACAGTGACAGTGACAGTGACAGTGACAGTGACAGTGACAGTGACAGTGACAGTGACAGTGACAGTGACAGTGACAGTGACAGTGACAGTGACAGTGACAGTGACAGTGACAGTGACAGTGACAGTGACAGTGACAGTGACAGTGACAGTGACAGTGACAGTGACAGTGGCTGTGACTGTGACTGTGACTGTGACTGTGACTGTGACTGTGATTGTGACTGTGATTGTGACAGTGATTGTGACTGTGATTGTGACAGTGATTGTGACAGTGATTGTGACAGTGCTACAGTGACAGTGACAGTGACAGTGACAGTGACAGTGACAGTGACAGTGCTTGTGACAGTGACAGTGACAGTGACAGTGACAGTGACAGTGACAGTGACAGTGACAGTGACAGTGACAGTGACAGTGACAGTGACAGTGACAGTGACAGTGACAGTGACAGTGACAGTGACAGTGACAGTGACAGTGACAGTGACAGTGACAGTGACAGTGACAGTGACAGTGACAGTGACAGTGACAGTGACAGTGACAGTGACAGTGACAGTGACAGTGACAGTGACAGTGACAGTGACAGTGACAGTGACAGTGACAGTGACAGTGACAGTGACAGTGACAGTGACAGTGACAGTGACAGTGACAGTGACAGTGACAGTGACAGTGACAGTGACAGTGACAGTGACAGTGACAGTGACAGTGACAGTGACAGTGACAGTGACAGTGACAGTGACAGTGACAGTGACAGTGACAGTGACAGTGACAGTGACAGTGACAGTGACAGTGACTGTGACTGTGACTGTGACTGTGACTGTGACTGTGATTGTGACAGTGATTGTGACAGTGATTGTGACAGTGATTGTGACAGTGCTACAGTGACAGTGACAGTGACAGTGACAGTGACAGTGACAGTGACAGTGACAGTGACAGTGACAGTGACAGTGACAGTGACAGTGACAGTGACAGTGACAGTGACAGTGACAGTGACAGTGACAGTGACAGTGACAGTGACAGTGACAGTGACAGTGACAGTGACAGTGACAGTGACAGTGACAGTGACAGTGACAGTGACAGTGACAGTGACAGTGACAGTGACAGTGACAGTGACAGTGACAGTGACAGTGACAGTGACAGTGACAGTGACAGTGACAGTGACAGTGACAGTGACAGTGACAGTGACAGTGACAGTGACAGTGACAGTGACAGTGACAGTGACAGTGACAGTGACAGTGACAGTGACAGTGACAGTGACAGTGACAGTGACAGTGACAGTGACAGTGACAGTGACAGTGACAGTGACAGTGACAGTGACAGTGACAGTGACAGTGACAGTGACAGTGACAGTGACAGTGACAGTGACAGTGACAGTGACAGTGACAGTGACAGTGACAGTGACAGTGACAGTGACTGTGACTGTGACTGTGACTGTGACTGTGACTGTGACTGTGACTGTGACTGTGACTGTGACTGTGACTGTGACTGTGACTGTGACTGTGACTGTGACTGTGACTGTGATTGTGATTGTGACTGTGATTGTGACTGTGACTGTGATTGTGACAGTGATTGTGACAGTGATTGTGACAGTGCTACAGTGACAGTGACAGTGACAGTGACAGTGACAGTGACAGTGCTTGTGACAGTGACAGTGACAGTGACAGTGACAGTGACAGTGACAGTGACAGTGACAGTGACAGTGACAGTGACAGTGACAGTGACAGTGACAGTGACAGTGACAGTGACAGTGACAGTGACAGTGACAGTGACAGTGACAGTGACAGTGACAGTGACAGTGACAGTGACAGTGACAGTGACAGTGACAGTGACAGTGACAGTGACAGTGACAGTGACAGTGACAGTGACAGTGACAGTGACAGTGACAGTGACAGTGACAGTGACAGTGACAGTGACAGTGACAGTGACAGTGACAGTGACAGTGACAGTGACAGTGACAGTGACAGTGACAGTGACAGTGACAGTGACAGTGACAGTGACAGTGACAGTGACAGTGACAGTGACAGTGACAGTGACAGTGACAGTGACAGTGACAGTGACAGTGACAGTGACAGTGACAGTGACAGTGACAGTGACAGTGACAGTGACAGTGACAGTGACAGTGACAGTGACAGTGACAGTGACAGTGACAGTGACAGTGACAGTGACAGTGACAGTGACAGTGACAGTGACAGTGACAGTGACAGTGACAGTGACAGTGACAGTGACAGTGACAGTGACAGTGACAGTGACAGTGACAGTGACAGTGACAGTGACAGTGACAGTGACAGTGACAGTGACAGTGACAGTGACAGTGACAGTGACAGTGACAGTGACAGTGACAGTGACAGTGACAGTGACAGTGACAGTGACAGTGACAGTGACAGTGACAGTGACAGTGACAGTGACAGTGACAGTGACAGTGACAGTGACAGTGACAGTGACAGTGACAGTGACAGTGACAGTGACAGTGACAGTGACAGTGACAGTGACTGTGACTGTGACTGTGACTGTGACTGTGACTGTGACTGTGACTGTGACTGTGACAGTGACAGTGACAGTGACAGTGACAGTGACAGTGACAGTGACAGTGACAGTGACAGTGACAGTGACAGTGACAGTGACAGTGACAGTGACTGTGACTGTGACTGTGACTGTGACTGTGACTGTGACTGTGACTGTGACTGTGACTGTGACTGTGACTGTGACTGTGACTGTGACTGTGACTGTGACTGTGACTGTGATTGTGACAGTGACAGTGACAGTGACAGTGACAGTGACAGTGACAGTGACAGTGACAGTGACAGTGACAGTGACAGTGACAGTGACAGTGACAGTGACAGTGACAGTGACAGTGACAGTGACAGTGACAGTGACAGTGACAGTGACAGTGACAGTGACAGTGACAGTGACAGTGACAGTGACAGTGACAGTGACAGTGACAGTGACAGTGACAGTGACAGTGACAGTGACAGTGACAGTGACAGTGACAGTGACAGTGACAGTGACAGTGACAGTGACAGTGACAGTGACAGTGACAGTGACAGTGACAGTGACAGTGACAGTGACAGTGACAGTGACAGTGACAGTGACAGTGACAGTGACAGTGACAGTGACAGTGACAGTGACAGTGACAGTGACAGTGACAGTGACAGTGACAGTGACAGTGACAGTGACAGTGACAGTGACAGTGACAGTGACAGTGACAGTGACAGTGACAGTGACAGTGACAGTGACAGTGACAGTGACAGTGACAGTGACAGTGACAGTGACAGTGACAGTGACAGTGACAGTGACAGTGACAGTGACAGTGACAGTGACAGTGACAGTGACAGTGACAGTGACAGTGACAGTGACAGTGACAGTGACAGTGACAGTGACAGTGACAGTGACAGTGACAGTGACAGTGACAGTGACAGTGACAGTGACAGTGACAGTGACAGTGACAGTGACAGTGACAGTGACAGTGACAGTGACAGTGACAGTGACAGTGACAGTGACAGTGACAGTGACAGTGACAGTGACAGTGACAGTGACAGTGACAGTGACAGTGACAGTGACAGTGACAGTGACAGTGACAGTGACAGTGACAGTGACAGTGACAGTGACAGTGACAGTGACAGTGACAGTGACAGTGACAGTGACAGTGACAGTGACAGTGACAGTGACAGTGACAGTGACAGTGACAGTGACAGTGACAGTGACAGTGACAGTGACTGTGACTGTGACTGTGACTGTGACTGTGACTGTGACTGTGACTGTGACTGTGACTGTGATTGTGACTGTGACTGTGATTGTGACAGTGATTGTGACAGTGATTGTGACAGTGCTACAGTGACAGTGACAGTGACAGTGACAGTGACAGTGACAGTGACAGTGACAGTGACAGTGACAGTGACAGTGACAGTGACAGTGACAGTGACAGTGACAGTGACAGTGACAGTGACAGTGACAGTGACAGTGACAGTGACAGTGACAGTGACAGTGACAGTGACAGTGACAGTGACAGTGACAGTGACAGTGACAGTGACAGTGACAGTGACAGTGACAGTGATAGTGACAGTGACAGTGACAGTGACAGTGACAGTGACAGTGACAGTGACAGTGACAGTGACAGTGACAGTGACAGTGACAGTGACAGTGACAGTGACAGTGACAGTGACAGTGACAGTGACAGTGACAGTGACAGTGACAGTGACAGTGACAGTGACAGTGACAGTGACAGTGACAGTGACAGTGACAGTGACAGTGACAGTGACAGTGACAGTGACAGTGACAGTGACAGTGACAGTGACAGTGACAGTGACAGTGACAGTGACAGTGACAGTGACAGTGACAGTGACAGTGACAGTGACAGTGACAGTGACAGTGACAGTGACAGTGACAGTGACAGTGACTGTGACTGTGACTGTGACTGTGACTGTGACTGTGACTGTGACTGTGACTGTGACTGTGACTGTGACTGTGACTGTGATTGTGATTGTGACTGTGACTGTGATTGTGACAGTGATTGTGACAGTGATTGTGACTGTGATTGTGACAGTGATTGTGACAGTGATTGTGACAGTGCTACAGTGACAGTGACAGTGACAGTGACAGTGACAGTGCTTGTGACAGTGACAGTGACAGTGACAGTGACAGTGACAGTGACAGTGACAGTGACAGTGACAGTGACAGTGACAGTGACAGTGACAGTGACAGTGACAGTGACAGTGACAGTGACAGTGACAGTGACAGTGACAGTGACAGTGACAGTGACAGTGACAGTGACAGTGACAGTGACAGTGACAGTGACAGTGACAGTGACAGTGACAGTGACAGTGACAGTGACAGTGACAGTGACAGTGACAGTGACAGTGACAGTGACAGTGACAGTGACAGTGACAGTGACAGTGACAGTGACAGTGACAGTGACAGTGACAGTGACAGTGACAGTGACAGTGACAGTGACAGTGACAGTGACAGTGACAGTGACAGTGACAGTGACAGTGACAGTGACAGTGACAGTGACAGTGACAGTGACAGTGACAGTGACAGTGACAGTGACAGTGACAGTGACAGTGACAGTGACAGTGACAGTGACAGTGACAGTGACAGTGACAGTGACAGTGACAGTGACAGTGACAGTGACAGTGACAGTGACAGTGACAGTGACAGTGACAGTGACAGTGACAGTGACAGTGACAGTGACAGTGACAGTGACAGTGACAGTGACAGTGACAGTGACAGTGACAGTGACAGTGACAGTGACAGTGACAGTGACAGTGACAGTGACAGTGACAGTGACAGTGACAGTGACAGTGACAGTGACAGTGACAGTGACAGTGACAGTGACAGTGACAGTGACAGTGACAGTGACAGTGACAGTGACAGTGACAGTGACAGTGACAGTGACAGTGACAGTGACAGTGACAGTGACAGTGACAGTGACAGTGACAGTGACAGTGACAGTGACAGTGACAGTGACAGTGACTGTGACTGTGACTGTGACTGTGACTGTGACTGTGACTGTGACTGTGACTGTGACTGTGACTGTGACTGTGACTGTGACTGTGACTGTGACTGTGACTGTGACTGTGACTGTGTTTGTGACTGTGACTGTGACTGTGACTGTGACTGTGATTGTGATTGTGACTGTGACTGTGATTGTGACTGTGATTGTGACAGTGATTGTGACAGTGCTACAGTGACAGTGACAGTGACAGTGACAGTGCTTGTGACAGTGACAGTGACAGTGACAGTGACAGTGACAGTGACAGTGACAGTGACAGTGACAGTGACAGTGACAGTGACAGTGACAGTGACAGTGACAGTGACAGTGACAGTGACAGTGACAGTGACAGTGACAGTGACAGTGACAGTGACAGTGACAGTGACAGTGACAGTGACAGTGACAGTGACAGTGACAGTGACAGTGACAGTGACAGTGACAGTGACAGTGACAGTGACAGTGACAGTGACAGTGACAGTGACAGTGACAGTGACAGTGACAGTGACAGTGACAGTGACAGTGACAGTGACAGTGACAGTGACAGTGACAGTGACAGTGACAGTGACAGTGACAGTGACAGTGACAGTGACAGTGACAGTGACAGTGACAGTGACAGTGACAGTGACAGTGACAGTGACAGTGACAGTGACAGTGACAGTGACAGTGACAGTGACAGTGACAGTGACAGTGACAGTGACAGTGACAGTGACAGTGACAGTGACAGTGACAGTGACAGTGACAGTGACAGTGACAGTGACAGTGACAGTGACAGTGACAGTGACTGTGACTGTGACTGTGACTGTGACTGTGACTGTGACTGTGACTGTGACTGTGACTGTGACTGTGACTGTGACTGTGACTGTGACTGTGACTGTGACTGTGTTTGTGACTGTGACTGTGACTGTGACTGTGACTGTGATTGTGATTGTGACTGTGACTGTGATTGTGACAGTGATTGTGACAGTGATTGTGACAGTGCTTGTGACAGTGACAGTGATTGTGACAGTGACAGTGACAGTGACAGTGACAGTGACAGTGACAGTGACAGTGACAGTGACAGTGACAGTGACAGTGACAGTGACAGTGACAGTGACAGTGACAGTGACAGTGACAGTGACAGTGACAGTGACAGTGACAGTGACAGTGACAGTGACAGTGACAGTGACAGTGACAGTGACAGTGACAGTGACAGTGTCAGTGACAGTGACAGTGACAGTGACAGTGACAGTGACAGTGACAGTGACAGTGACAGTGACAGTGACAGTGACAGTGACAGTGACAGTGACAGTGACAGTGACAGTGACAGTGACAGTGACAGTGACAGTGACAGTGACAGTGACAGTGACAGTGACAGTGACAGTGACAGTGACAGTGACAGTGACAGTGACAGTGACAGTGACAGTGACAGTGACAGTGACAGTGACAGTGACAGTGACAGTGACAGTGACAGTGACAGTGACAGTGACAGTGACAGTGACAGTGACAGTGACAGTGACAGTGACAGTGACAGTGACTGTGACTGTGACTGTGACTGTGACTGTGACTGTGACTGTGACTGTGACTGTGACTGTGACTGTGACTGTGACTGTGACTGTGACTGTGACTGTGACAGTGACAGTGACAGTGACAGTGACAGTGACAGTGACAGTGACAGTGACAGTGACAGTGACAGTGACAGTGACAGTGACAGTGACAGTGACAGTGACTGTGACTGTGACTGTGACTGTGACTGTGACTGTGACTGTGACAGTGCTTGTGACAGTGACAGTGACAGTGACAGTGACAGTGACAGTGACAGTGACAGTGACAGTGACAGTGACAGTGACAGTGACAGTGACAGTGACAGTGACAGTGACAGTGACAGTGACAGTGACAGTGACAGTGACAGTGACAGTGACAGTGACAGTGACAGTGACAGTGACAGTGACAGTGACAGTGACAGTGACAGTGACAGTGACAGTGACAGTGACAGTGACAGTGACAGTGACAGTGACAGTGACAGTGACAGTGACAGTGACAGTGACAGTGACAGTGACAGTGACAGTGACAGTGACAGTGACAGTGACAGTGACAGTGACAGTGACAGTGACAGTGACAGTGACAGTGACAGTGACAGTGACAGTGACAGTGACAGTGACAGTGACAGTGACAGTGACAGTGACAGTGACAGTGACAGTGACAGTGACAGTGACAGTGACAGTGACAGTGACAGTGACAGTGACAGTGACAGTGACAGTGACAGTGACAGTGACAGTGACAGTGACAGTGACAGTGACAGTGACAGTGACAGTGACAGTGACAGTGACAGTGACAGTGACAGTGACAGTGACAGTGACAGTGACAGTGACAGTGACAGTGACAGTGACAGTGACAGTGACAGTGACAGTGACAGTGACAGTGACAGTGACAGTGACAGTGACAGTGACAGTGACAGTGACAGTGACAGTGACAGTGACAGTGACAGTGACAGTGACAGTGACAGTGACAGTGACAGTGACAGTGACAGTGACAGTGACAGTGACAGTGACAGTGACAGTGACAGTGACAGTGACAGTGACAGTGACAGTGACAGTGACAGTGACAGTGACAGTGACAGTGACAGTGACAGTGACAGTGACAGTGACAGTGACAGTGACAGTGACAGTGACAGTGACAGTGACAGTGACAGTGACAGTGACAGTGACAGTGACAGTGACAGTGACAGTGACAGTGACAGTGACAGTGACAGTGACAGTGACAGTGACAGTGACAGTGACAGTGACAGTGACTGTGACTGTGACTGTGACTGTGACTGTGACTGTGACTGTGACTGTGACTGTGATTGTGACTGTGACTGTGATTGTGACAGTGATTGTGACAGTGATTGTGACAGTGCTACAGTGACAGTGACAGTGACAGTGACAGTGACAGTGACAGTGACAGTGACAGTGACAGTGACAGTGACAGTGACAGTGACAGTGACAGTGACAGTGACAGTGACAGTGACAGTGACAGTGACAGTGACAGTGACAGTGACAGTGACAGTGACAGTGACAGTGACAGTGACAGTGACAGTGACAGTGACAGTGACAGTGACAGTGACAGTGACAGTGACAGTGACAGTGACAGTGACAGTGACAGTGACAGTGACAGTGACAGTGACAGTGACAGTGACAGTGACAGTGACAGTGACAGTGACAGTGACAGTGACAGTGACAGTGACAGTGACAGTGACAGTGACAGTGACAGTGACAGTGACAGTGACAGTGACAGTGACAGTGACAGTGACAGTGACAGTGACAGTGACAGTGACAGTGACAGTGACAGTGACAGTGACAGTGACAGTGACAGTGACAGTGACAGTGACAGTGACAGTGACAGTGACAGTGACAGTGACAGTGACAGTGACAGTGACAGTGACAGTGACAGTGACAGTGACAGTGACAGTGACAGTGACAGTGACAGTGACAGTGACAGTGACAGTGACAGTGACAGTGACAGTGACAGTGACAGTGACAGTGACAGTGACAGTGACTGTGACTGTGACTGTGACTGTGACTGTGACTGTGACTGTGACTGTGACTGTGACTGTGACTGTGACTGTGACTGTGACTGTGACTGTGACTGTGACTGTGACTGTGACTGTGACTGTGATTGTGATTGTGACTGTGACTGTGATTGTGACAGTGATTGTGACAGTGATTGTGACAGTGCTACAGTGACAGTGACAGTGACAGTGACAGTGATTGTGACAGTGACAGTGACAGTGACAGTGACAGTGACAGTGACAGTGACAGTGACAGTGACAGTGACAGTGACAGTGACAGTGACAGTGACAGTGACAGTGACAGTGACAGTGACAGTGACAGTGACAGTGACAGTGACAGTGACAGTGACAGTGACAGTGACAGTGACAGTGACAGTGACAGTGACAGTGACAGTGACAGTGACAGTGACAGTGACAGTGACAGTGACAGTGACAGTGACAGTGACAGTGACAGTGACAGTGACAGTGACAGTGACAGTGACAGTGACAGTGACAGTGACAGTGACAGTGACAGTGACAGTGACAGTGACAGTGACAGTGACAGTGACAGTGACAGTGACAGTGACAGTGACAGTGACAGTGACAGTGACAGTGACAGTGACAGTGACAGTGACAGTGACAGTGACAGTGACAGTGACAGTGACAGTGACAGTGACAGTGACAGTGACAGTGACAGTGACAGTGACAGTGACAGTGACAGTGACAGTGACAGTGACAGTGACAGTGACAGTGACAGTGACAGTGACAGTGACAGTGACAGTGACAGTGACAGTGACAGTGACAGTGACAGTGACAGTGACAGTGACAGTGACAGTGACAGTGACAGTGACAGTGACAGTGACAGTGACAGTGACAGTGACAGTGACAGTGACAGTGACAGTGACAGTGACAGTGACAGTGACAGTGACAGTGACAGTGACAGTGACAGTGACAGTGACAGTGACAGTGACAGTGACAGTGACAGTGACAGTGACAGTGACAGTGACAGTGACAGTGACAGTGACAGTGACAGTGACAGTGACAGTGACAGTGACAGTGACAGTGACAGTGACAGTGACAGTGACAGTGACAGTGACAGTGACAGTGACAGTGACAGTGACAGTGACAGTGACAGTGACAGTGACAGTGACAGTGACAGTGACAGTGACAGTGACAGTGACAGTGACAGTGACAGTGACAGTGACAGTGACAGTGACAGTGACAGTGACAGTGACAGTGACAGTGACAGTGACAGTGACAGTGACAGTGACAGTGACAGTGACAGTGACAGTGACAGTGACAGTGACAGTGACAGTGACAGTGACAGTGACAGTGACAGTGACAGTGACAGTGACAGTGACAGTGACAGTGACAGTGACAGTGACAGTGACAGTGACAGTGACAGTGACAGTGACAGTGACAGTGACAGTGACAGTGACAGTGACAGTGACAGTGACAGTGACAGTGACAGTGACAGTGACAGTGACAGTGACAGTGACAGTGACAGTGACAGTGACAGTGACAGTGACAGTGACAGTGACAGTGACAGTGACAGTGACAGTGACAGTGACAGTGACAGTGACAGTGACAGTGACAGTGACAGTGACAGTGACAGTGACAGTGACAGTGACAGTGACAGTGACAGTGACAGTGACAGTGACAGTGACTGTGACTGTGACTGTGACTGTGACTGTGACTGTGACTGTGACTGTGACTGTGACTGTGACTGTGACTGTGACTGTGACTGTGACTGTGACTGTGACTGTGACTGTGACTGTGATTGTGACTGTGACTGTGATTGTGACAGTGATTGTGACAGTGATTGTGACAGTGCTACAGTGACAGTGACAGTGACAGTGACAGTGACAGTGACAGTGACAGTGCTTGTGACAGTGACAGTGACAGTGACAGTGACAGTGACAGTGACAGTGACAGTGACAGTGACAGTGACAGTGACAGTGACAGTGACAGTGACAGTGACAGTGACAGTGACAGTGACAGTGACAGTGACAGTGACAGTGACAGTGACAGTGACAGTGACAGTGACAGTGACAGTGACAGTGACAGTGACAGTGACAGTGACAGTGACAGTGACAGTGACAGTGACAGTGACAGTGACAGTGACAGTGACAGTGACAGTGACAGTGACAGTGACAGTGACAGTGACAGTGACAGTGACAGTGACAGTGACAGTGACAGTGACAGTGACAGTGACAGTGACAGTGACAGTGACAGTGACAGTGACAGTGACAGTGACAGTGACAGTGACAGTGACAGTGACAGTGACAGTGACAGTGACAGTGACAGTGACAGTGACAGTGACAGTGACAGTGACAGTGACAGTGACAGTGACAGTGACAGTGACAGTGACAGTGACAGTGACAGTGACAGTGACAGTGACAGTGACAGTGACAGTGACAGTGACAGTGACAGTGACAGTGACAGTGACAGTAACTGTGACTGTGACTGTGACTGTGACTGTGACTGTGACTGTGATTGTGACTGTGATTGTGACAGTGATTGTGACAGTGATTGTGACAGTGCTACAGTGACAGTGACAGTGACAGTGACAGTGACAGTGACAGTGACAGTGCTTGTGACAGTGACAGTGACAGTGACAGTGACAGTGACAGTGACAGTGACAGTGACAGTGACAGTGACAGTGACAGTGACAGTGACAGTGACAGTGACAGTGACAGTGACAGTGACAGTGACAGTGACAGTGACAGTGACAGTGACAGTGACAGTGACAGTGACAGTGACAGTGACAGTGACAGTGACAGTGACAGTGACAGTGACAGTGACAGTGACAGTGACAGTGACAGTGACAGTGACAGTGACAGTGACAGTGACAGTGACAGTGACAGTGACAGTGACAGTGACAGTGACAGTGACAGTGACAGTGACAGTGACAGTGACAGTGACAGTGACAGTGACAGTGACAGTGACAGTGACAGTGAC
>OV839566.1:93744885-93842385 GCA_929447395.1 Epistrophe grossulariae
GACAGTGACAGTGACAGTGACAGTGACAGTGACAGTGACAGTGACAGTGACAGTGACAGTGACAGTGACAGTGGACAGTGACAGTGACAGTGACAGTGACAGTGACAGTGACAGTGACAGTGACAGTGACAGTGACAGTGACAGTGACAGTGACAGTGACAGTGACAGTGACAGTGACAGTGACAGTGACAGTGACAGTGACAGTGACAGTGACAGTGACAGTGACAGTGACAGTGACAGTGACAGTGACAGTGACAGTGACAGTGACAGTGACAGTGACAGTGACAGTGACAGTGACAGTGACAGTGACAGTGACAGTGACAGTGACAGTGACAGTGACAGTGACAGTGACAGTGACAGTGACAGTGACAGTGACAGTGACAGTGACAGTGACAGTGACAGTGACAGTGACAGTGACAGTGACAGTGACAGTGACAGTGACAGTGACAGTGACAGTGACAGTGACAGTGACAGTGACAGTGACAGTGACAGTGACAGTGACAGTGACAGTGACAGTGACAGTGACAGTGACAGTGACAGTGACAGTGACAGTGACAGTGACAGTGACAGTGACAGTGACAGTGACAGTGACAGTGACAGTGACAGTGACAGTGACAGTGACAGTGACAGTGACAGTGACAGTGACAGTGACAGTGACAGTGACAGTGACAGTGACAGTGACAGTGACAGTGACAGTGACAGTGACAGTGACAGTGACAGTGACAGTGACAGTGACAGTGACAGTGACAGTGACAGTGACAGTGACAGTGACAGTGACAGTGACAGTGACAGTGACAGTGACAGTGACAGTGACAGTGACGTGACAGTGACAGTGACAGTGACAGTGACAGTGACAGTGACAGTGACAGTGACAGTGACAGTGACAGTGACAGTGACAGTGACAGTGACAGTGACAGTGACAGTGACAGTGACAGTGACAGTGACAGTGACAGTGACAGTGACAGTGACAGTGACAGTGACAGTGACAGTGACAGTGACAGTGACAGTGACAGTGACAGTGACAGTGACAGTGACAGTGACAGTGACAGTGACAGTGACAGTGACAGTGACAGTGACAGTGACAGTGACAGTGACAGTGACAGTGACAGTGACAGGACAGTGACAGTGACAGTGACAGTGACAGTGACAGTGACAGTGACAGTGACAGTGACAGTGACAGTGACAGTGACAGTGACAGTGACAGTGACAGTGACAGTGACAGTGACAGTGACAGTGACAGTGACAGTGACAGTGACAGTGACAGTGACAGTGACAGTGACAGTGACAGTGACAGTGACAGTGACAGTGACAGTGACAGTGACAGTGACAGTGACAGTGACAGTGACAGTGACAGTGACAGTGACAGTGACAGTGACAGTGACAGTGACAGTGACAGTGACAGTGACAGTGACAGTGACAGTGACAGTGACAGTGACAGTGACAGTGACAGTGACAGTGACAGTGACAGTGACAGTGACAGTGACAGTGACAGTGACAGTGACAGTGACAGTGACAGTGACAGTGACAGTGACAGTGACAGTGACAGTGACAGTGACAGTGACAGTGACAGTGACTGACAGTGACAGTGACAGTGACAGTGACAGTGACAGTGACAGTGACAGTGACAGTGACAGTGACAGTGACAGTGACAGTGACAGTGACAGTGACAGTGACAGTGACAGTGACTGTGACAGTGACTGTGACTGTGACAGTGACAGTGAGTGACTGTGACTGTGACAGTGACAGTGACAGTGACAGTGACAGTGACAGTGACAGTGACAGTGACTGTGACAGTGACTGTGACAGTGACAGTGACTGTGACTGTGACTGTGACAGTGACTGTGACTGTGACTGTGACTGTGACTGTGACTGTGACTGTGACTGTGACAGTGACTGTGACTGTGACTGTGACTGTGACTGTGACAGTGACTGTGACAGTGACAGTGACAGTGACAGTGACTGTGACTGTGACAGTGACTGTGACTGTGACAGTGACTGTGACAGTGACTGTGACTGTGACAGTGACTGTGACTGTGACTGTGACAGTGACAGTGACAGTGACAGTGACAGTGACAGTGACAGTGACAGTGACAGTGACAGTGACAGTGACAGTGACAGTGACAGTGACAGTGACAGTGACAGTGACAGTGACAGTGACAGTGACAGTGACAGTGACAGTGACAGTGACAGTGACAGTGACAGTGACAGTGACAGTGACAGTGACAGTGACAGTGACAGTGACAGTGACAGTGACAGTGACAGTGACAGTGACAGTGACAGTGACAGTGACAGTGACAGTGACAGTGACAGTGACAGTGACAGTGACAGTGACAGTGACAGTGACAGTGACAGTGACAGTGACAGTGACAGTGACAGTGACAGTGACAGTGACAGTGACAGTGACAGTGACAGTGACAGTGACAGTGACAGTGACAGTGACAGTGACAGTGACAGTGACAGTGACAGTGACAGTGACAGTGACAGTGACAGTGACAGTGACAGTGACAGTGACAGTGACAGTGACCAGTGACAGTGACAGTGACAGTGACAGTGACAGTGACAGTGACAGTGACAGTGACAGTGACAGTGACAGTGACAGTGACAGTGACAGTGACAGTGACAGTGACAGTGACAGTGACAGTGACAGTGACAGTGACAGTGACAGTGACAGTGACAGTGACAGTGACAGTGACAGTGACAGTGACAGTGACAGTGACAGTGACAGTGACAGTGACAGTGACAGTGACAGTGACAGTGACAGTGACAGTGACAGTGACAGTGACAGTGACAGTGACAGTGACAGTGACAGTGACAGTGACAGTGACAGTGACAGTGACAGTGACAGTGACAGTGACAGTGACAGTGACAGTGACAGTGACAGTGACAGTGACAGTGACAGTGACAGTGACAGTGACAGTGACAGTGACAGTGACAGTGACAGTGACAGTGACAGTGACAGTGACAGTGACAGTGACAGTGACAGTGACAGTGACAGTGACAGTGACAGTGACAGTGACAGTGACAGTGACAGTGACAGTGACAGTGACAGTGACAGTGACAGTGACAGTGACAGTGACAGTGACAGTGACAGTGACAGTGACAGTGACAGTGACAGTGACAGTGACAGTGACAGTGACAGTGACAGTGACAGTGACAGTGACAGTGACAGTGACAGTGACAGTGACAGTGACAGTGACAGTGACAGTGACAGTGACAGTGACAGTGACAGTGACAGTGACAGTGACAGTGACAGTGACAGTGACAGTGACAGTGACAGTGACAGTGACAGTGACAGTGACAGTGACAGTGACAGTGACAGTGACAGTGACAGTGACAGTGACAGTGACAGTGACAGTGACAGTGACAGTGACAGTGACAGTGACAGTGACAGTGACAGTGACAGTGACAGTGACAGTGACAGTGACAGTGACAGTGACAGTGACGTGACAGTGACAGTGACAGTGACAGTGACAGTGACAGTGACAGTGACAGTGACAGTGACAGTGACAGTGACAGTGACAGTGACAGTGACAGTGACAGTGACAGTGACAGTGACAGTGACAGTGACAGTGACAGTGACAGTGACAGTGACAGTGACAGTGACAGTGACAGTGACAGTGACAGTGACAGTGACAGTGACAGTGACAGTGACAGTGACAGTGACAGTGACAGTGACAGTGACAGTGACAGTGACAGTGACAGTGACAGTGACAGTGACAGTGACAGTGACAGTGACAGTGACAGTGACAGTGACAGTGACAGTGACAGTGACAGTGACAGTGACAGTGACAGTGACAGTGACAGTGACAGTGACAGTGACAGTGACAGTGACAGTGACAGTGACAGTGACAGTGACAGTGACAGTGACAGTGACAGTGACAGTGACAGTGACAGTGACAGTGACAGTGACAGTGACAGTGACAGTGACAGTGACAGTGACAGTGACAGTGACAGTGACAGTGACAGTGACAGTGACAGTGACAGTGACAGTGACAGTGACAGTGACAGTGACAGTGACAGTGACAGTGACAGTGACAGTGACAGTGACAGTGACAGTGACAGTGACAGTGACAGTGACAGTGACAGTGACAGTGACAGTGACAGTGACAGTGACAGTGACAGTGACAGTGACAGTGACAGTGACAGTGACAGTGACAGTGACAGTGACAGTGACAGTGACAGTGACAGTGACAGTGACAGTGACAGTGACAGTGACAGTGACAGTGACAGTGACAGTGACAGTGACAGTGACAGTGACAGTGACAGTGACAGTGACAGTGACAGTGACAGTGACAGTGACAGTGACAGTGACAGTGACAGTGACAGTGACAGTGACAGTGACAGTGACAGTGACAGTGACAGTGACAGTGACAGTGACAGTGACAGTGACAGTGACAGTGACAGTGACAGTGACAGTGACAGTGACAGTGACAGTGACAGGGACAGTGACAGTGACAGTGACAGTGACAGTGACAGTGACAGTGACAGTGACAGTGACAGTGACAGTGACAGTGACAGTGACAGTGACAGTGACAGTGACAGTGACAGTGACAGTGACAGTGACAGTGACAGTGACAGTGACAGTGACAGTGACAGTGGACAGTGACAGTGACAGTGACAGTGACAGTGACAGTGACAGTGACAGTGACAGTGACAGTGACAGTGACAGTGACAGTGACAGTGACAGTGACAGTGACAGTGACAGTGACAGTGACAGTGACAGTGACAGTGACAGTGACAGTGACAGTGACAGTGACAGTGACAGTGACAGTGACAGTGACAGTGACAGTGACAGTGACAGTGACAGTGACAGTGACAGTGACAGTGACAGTGACAGTGACAGTGACAGTGACAGTGACAGTGACAGTGACGGACAGTGACAGTGACAGTGACAGTGACAGTGACAGTGACAGTGACAGTGACAGTGACAGTGACAGTGACAGTGACAGTGACAGTGACAGTGACAGTGACAGTGACAGTGACAGTGACAGTGACAGTGACAGTGACAGTGACAGTGACAGAAGTGACAGTGACAGTGACAGTGACAGTGACAGTGACAGTGACAGTGACAGTGACAGTGACAGTGACAGTGACAGTGACAGTGACAGTGACAGTGACAGTGACAGTGACAGTGACAGTGACAGTGACAGTGACAGTGACAGTGACAGTGACAGTGACAGTGACAGTGACAGTGACAGTGACAGTGACAGTGACAGTGACAGTGACAGTGACAGTGACAGTGACAGTGACAGTGACAGTGACAGTGACAGTGACAGTGACAGTGACAGTGACAGTGACAGTGACAGTGACAGTGACAGTGACAGTGACAGTGACAGTGACAGTGACAGTGACAGTGACAGTGACAGTGACAGTGACAGTGACAGTGACAGTGACAGTGACAGTGACAGTGACAGTGACAGTGACAGTGACAGTGACAGTGACAGTGACAGTGACAGTGACAGTGACAGTGACAGTGACAGTGACAGTGACAGTGACAGTGACAGTGACAGTGACAGTGACAGTGACAGTGACAGTGACAGTGACAGTGACAGTGACAGTGACAGTGACAGTGACAGTGACAGTGACAGTGACAGTGACAGTGACAGTGACAGTGACAGTGACAGTGACAGTGACAGTGACAGTGACAGTGACAGTGACAGTGACAGTGACAGTGACAGTGACAGTGACAGTGACAGTGACAGTGACAGTGACAGTGACAGTGACAGTGACAGTGACAGTGACAGTGACAGTGACAGTGACAGTGACAGTGACAGTGACAGTGACAGTGACAGTGACAGTGACAGTGACAGTGACAGTGACAGTGACAGTGACAGTGACAGTGACAGTGACAGTGACAGTGACAGTGACAGTGACAGTGACAGTGACAGTGACAGTGACAGTGACAGTGACAGTGACAGTGACAGTGACAGTGACAGTGACAGTGACAGTGACAGTGACAGTGACAGTGACAGTGACAGTGACAGTGACAGTGACAGTGACAGTGACAGTGACAGTGACAGTGACAGTGACAGTGACAGTGACAGTGACAGTGACAGTGACAGTGACAGTGACAGTGACAGTGACAGTGACAGTGACAGTGACAGTGACAGTGACAGTGACAGTGACAGTGACAGTGACAGTGACAGTGACAGTGACAGTGACAGTGACAGTGACAGTGACAGTGACAGTGACAGTGACAGTGACAGTGACAGTGACAGTGACAGTGACAGTGACAGTGACAGTGACAGTGACAGTGACAGTGACAGTGACAGTGACAGTGACAGTGACAGTGACAGTGACAGTGACAGTGACAGTGACAGTGACAGTGACAGTGACAGTGACAGTGACAGTGACAGTGACAGTGACAGTGACAGTGACAGTGACAGTGACAGTGACAGTGACAGTGACAGTGACAGTGACAGTGACAGTGACAGTGACAGTGACAGTGACAGTGACAGTGACAGTGACAGTGACAGTGACAGTGACAGTGACAGTGACAGTGACAGTGACAGTGACAGTGACAGTGACAGTGACAGTGACAGTGACAGTGACAGTGACAGTGACAGTGACAGTGACAGTGACAGTGACAGTGACAGTGACAGTGACAGTGACAGTGACAGTGACAGTGACAGTGACAGTGACAGTGACAGTGACAGTGACAGTGACAGTGACAGTGACAGTGACAGTGACAGTGACAGTGACAGTGACAGTGACAGTGACAGTGACAGTGACAGTGACAGTGACAGTGACAGTGACAGTGACAGTGACAGTGACAGTGACAGTGACAGTGACAGTGACAGTGACAGTGACAGTGACAGTGACAGTGACAGTGACAGTGACAGTGACAGTGACAGTGACAGTGACAGTGACAGTGACAGTGACAGTGACAGTGACAGTGACAGTGACAGTGACAGTGACAGTGACAGTGACAGTGACAGTGACAGTGACAGTGACAGTGACAGTGACAGTGACAGTGACAGTGACAGTGACAGTGACAGTGACAGTGACAGTGACAGTGACAGTGACAGTGACAGTGACAGTGACAGTGACAGTGACAGTGACAGTGACAGTGACAGTGACAGTGACAGTGACAGTGACAGTGACAGTGACAGTGACAGTGACAGTGACAGTGACAGTGACAGTGACAGTGACAGTGACAGTGACAGTGACAGTGACAGTGACAGTGACAGTGACAGTGACAGTGACAGTGACAGTGACAGTGACAGTGACAGTGACAGTGACAGTGACAGTGACAGTGACAGTGACAGTGACAGTGACAGTGACAGTGACAGTGACAGTGACAGTGACAGTGACAGTGACAGTGACAGTGACAGTGACAGTGACAGTGACAGTGACAGTGACAGTGACAGTGACAGTGACAGTGACAGTGACAGTGACAGTGACAGTGACAGTGACAGTGACAGTGACAGTGACAGTGACAGTGACAGTGACAGTGACAGGGACAGTGACAGGACAGTGACAGTGACAGTGACAGTGACAGTGACAGTGACAGTGACAGTGACAGTGACAGTGACAGTGACAGTGACAGTGACAGTGACAGTGACAGTGACAGTGACAGTGACAGTGACAGTGACAGTGACAGTGACAGTGACAGTGACAGTGACAGTGACAGTGACAGTGACAGTGACAGTGACAGTGACAGTGACAGTGACAGTGACAGTGACAGTGACAGTGACAGTGACAGTGACAGTGACAGTGACAGTGACAGTGACAGTGACAGTGACAGTGACAGTGACAGTGACAGTGACAGTGACAGTGACAGTGACAGTGACAGTGACAGTGACAGTGACAGTGACAGTGACAGTGACAGTGACAGTGACAGTGACAGTGACAGTGACAGTGACAGTGACAGTGACAGTGACAGTGACAGTGACAGTGACAGTGACAGTGACAGTGACAGTGACAGTGACAGTGACAGTGACAGTGACAGTGACAGTGACAGTGACAGTGACAGTGACAGTGACAGTGACAGTGACAGTGACAGTGACAGTGACAGTGACAGTGACAGTGACAGTGACAGTGACAGTGACAGTGACAGTGACAGTGACAGTGACAGTGACAGTGACAGTGACAGTGACAGTGACAGTGACAGTGACAGTGACAGTGACAGTGACAGTGACAGTGACAGTGACAGTGACAGTGACAGTGACAGTGACAGTGACAGTGACAGTGACAGTGACAGTGACAGTGACAGTGACAGTGACAGTGACAGTGACAGTGACAGTGACAGTGACAGTGACAGTGACAGTGACAGTGACAGTGACAGTGACAGTGACAGTGACAGTGACAGTGACAGTGACAGTGACAGTGACAGTGACAGTGACAGTGACAGTGACAGTGACAGTGACAGTGACAGTGACAGTGACAGTGACAGTGACAGTGACAGTGACAGTGACAGTGACAGTGACAGTGACAGTGACAGTGACAGTGACAGTGACAGTGACAGTGACAGTGACAGTGACAGTGACAGTGACAGTGACAGTGACAGTGACAGTGACAGTGACAGTGACAGTGACAGTGACAGTGACAGTGACAGTGACAGTGACAGTGACAGTGACAGTGACAGTGACAGTGACAGTGACAGTGACAGTGACAGTGACAGTGACAGTGACAGTGACAGTGACAGTGACAGTGACAGTGACAGTGACAGTGACAGTGACAGTGACAGTGACAGTGACAGTGACAGTGACAGTGACAGTGACAGTGACAGTGACAGTGACAGTGACAGTGACAGTGACAGTGACAGTGACAGTGACAGTGACAGTGACAGTGACAGTGACAGTGACAGTGACAGTGACAGTGACAGTGACAGTGACAGTGACAGTGACAGTGACAGTGACAGTGACAGTGACAGTGACTGTGACTGTGACTGTGACTGTGACTGTGACTGTGACTGTGACTGTGACTGTGACTGTGACTGTGACTGTGACTGTGACTGTGACTGTGACTGTGACTGTGACTGTGACTGTGACTGTGACTGTGACTGTGACTGTGACTGTGACTGTGACTGTGACTGTGACTGTGACTGTGACTGTGACTGTGACTGTGACTTTGACTGTGACTGTGACTGTGACTGTGACTGTGACTGTGACTGTGACTGTGACTGTGACTGTGACTGTGACTGTGACTGTGTTTGTGACTGTGACAGTGACTGTGACTGTGACTGTGTTTGTGACTGTGACAGTGACTGTGACTGTGACTGTGACTGTGACTGTGACTGTGACTGTGACTTTGACTGTGACTGTGACTGTGACTGTGACTGTGACTGTGCCTGTGACTGTGACTGTGACTGTGACTGTGTTTGTGACTGTGACAGTGACAGTGACAGTGACAGTGACAGTGACAGTGACAGTGACAGTGACAGTGACAGTGACAGTGACAGTGACAGTGACAGTGACAGTGACAGTGACAGTGACAGTGACAGTGACAGTGACAGTGACAGTGACAGTGACAGTGACAGTGACAGTGACAGTGACAGTGACAGTGACAGTGACAGTGACAGTGACAGTGACAGTGACAGTGACAGTGACAGTGACAGTGACAGTGACAGTGACAGTGACAGTGACAGTGACAGTGACAGTGACAGTGACAGTGACAGTGACAGTGACAGTGACAGTGACAGTGACAGTGACAGTGACAGTGACAGTGACAGTGACAGTGACAGTGACAGTGACAGTGACAGTGACAGTGACAGTGACAGTGACAGTGACAGTGACAGTGACAGTGACAGTGACAGTGACAGTGACAGTGACAGTGACAGTGACAGTGACAGTGACAGTGACAGTGACAGTGACAGTGACAGTGACAGTGACAGTGACAGTGACAGTGACAGTGACAGTGACAGTGACAGTGACAGTGACAGTGACAGTGACAGTGACAGTGACAGTGACAGTGACAGTGACAGTGACAGTGACAGTGACAGTGACAGTGACAGTGACAGTGACAGTGACAGTGACAGTGACAGTGACAGTGACAGTGACAGTGACAGTGACAGTGACAGTGACAGTGACAGTGACAGTGACAGTGACAGTGACAGTGACAGTGACAGTGACAGTGACAGTGACAGTGACAGTGACAGTGACAGTGACAGTGACAGTGACAGTGACAGTGACAGTGACAGTGACAGTGACAGTGACAGTGACAGTGACAGTGACAGTGACAGTGACAGTGACAGTGACAGTGACAGTGACAGTGACAGTGTGACAGTGACAGTGACAGTGACAGTGACAGTGACAGTGACAGTGACAGTGACAGTGACAGTGACAGTGACAGTGACAGTGACAGTGACAGTGACAGTGTGACAGTGACAGTGACAGTGACAGTGACAGTGACAGTGACAGTGACAGTGACAGTGACAGTGACAGTGACAGTGACAGTGACAGTGACAGTGACAGTGACAGTGACAGTGACAGTGACAGTGACAGTGACAGTGACAGTGACAGTGACAGTGACAGTGACAGTGACAGTGACAGTGACAGTGACAGTGACAGTGACAGTGACAGTGACAGTGACAGTGACAGTGACAGTGACAGTGACAGTGACAGTGACAGTGACAGTGACAGTGACAGTGGACAGTGACAGTGACAGTGACAGTGACAGTGACAGTGACAGTGACAGTGACAGTGACAGTGACAGTGACAGTGACAGTGACAGTGACAGTGACAGTGACAGTGACAGTGACAGTGACAGTGACAGTGACAGTGACAGTGACAGTGACAGTGACAGTGACAGTGACAGTGACAGTGACAGTGACAGTGACAGTGACAGTGACAGTGACAGTGACAGTGACAGTGACAGTGACAGTGACAGTGACAGTGACAGTGACAGTGACAGTGACAGTGACAGTGACAGTGACAGTGACAGTGACAGTGACGTGACAGTGACAGTGACAGTGACAGTGACAGTGACAGTGACAGTGACAGTGACAGTGACAGTGACAGTGACAGTGACAGTGACAGTGACAGTGACAGTGACAGTGACAGGGACAGTGACAGTGACAGTGACAGTGACAGTGACAGTGACAGTGACAGTGACAGTGACAGTGACAGTGACAGTGACAGTGACAGTGACAGTGACAGTGACAGTGACAGTGACAGTGACAGTGACAGTGACAGTGACAGTGACAGTGACAGTGACAGTGACAGTGACAGTGACAGTGACAGTGACAGTGACAGTGACAGTGACAGTGACAGTGACAGTGACAGTGACAGTGACAGTGACAGTGACAGTGACAGTGACAGTGACAGTGACAGTGACAGTGACAGTGACAGTGACAGTGACAGTGACAGTGACAGTGACAGTGACAGTGACAGTGACAGTGACAGTGACAGTGACAGTGACAGTGACAGTGACAGTGACAGTGACAGTGACAGTGACAGTGACAGTGACAGTGACAGTGACAGTGACAGTGACAGTGACAGTGACCAGTGACAGTGACAGTGACAGTGACAGTGACAGTGACAGTGACAGTGACAGTGACAGTGACAGTGACAGTGACAGTGACAGTGACTGTGACTGTGACTGTGACTGTGACTGTGACTGTGACTGTGACTGTGACTGTGACTGTGACTGTGACTGTGACTGTGACTGTGACTGTGACTGTGACTGTGACTGTGACTGTGACTGTGACTGTGACTGTGACTGTGACTGTGACTGTGACTGTGACTGTGACTGTGACTGTGACTGTGACTGTGACTGTGACTGTGACTGAGACTGTGACTGTGACTGTGACTGTGACTGTGACTGTGACTGTGACTGTGACTGTGACTGTGACTGTGACTGTGACGTGACTGTGACTGTGACTGTGACTGTGACTGTGACTGTGACTGTGACAGTGACTGTGTTTGTGACTGTGACAGTGACTGTGACTGTGACTGTGACTGTGACTGTGACTTTGACTGTGACTGTGACTTTGACTGTGACTGTGACTGTGACTGTGACTGTGACTGTGACTGTGACGTGACTGTGACTGTGACTGTGACAGTGACAGTGACAGTGACAGTGACAGTGACAGTGACAGTGACAGTGACAGTGACAGTGACAGTGACAGTGACAGTGACAGTGACAGTGACAGTGACAGTGACAGTGACAGTGACAGTGACAGTGACAGTGACAGTGACAGTGACAGTGACAGTGACAGTGACAGTGACAGTGACAGTGACAGTGACAGTGACAGTGACAGTGACAGTGACAGTGACAGTGACAGTGACAGTGACAGTGACAGTGACAGTGACAGTGACAGTGACAGTGACAGTGACAGTGACAGTGACAGTGACAGTGACAGTGACAGTGACAGTGACAGTGACAGTGACAGTGACAGTGACAGTGACAGTGACAGTGACAGTGACAGTGACAGTGACAGTGACAGTGACAGTGACAGTGACAGTGACAGTGACAGTGACAGTGACAGTGACAGTGACAGTGACAGTGACAGTGACAGTGACAGTGACAGTGACAGTGACAGTGACAGTGACAGTGACAGTGACAGTGACAGTGACAGTGACAGTGACAGTGACAGTGACAGTGACAGTGACAGTGACAGTGACAGTGACAGTGACAGTGACAGTGACAGTGACAGTGACAGTGACAGTGACAGTGACAGTGACAGTGACAGTGACAGTGACAGTGACAGTGACAGTGACAGTGACAGTGACAGTGACAGTGACAGTGACAGTGACAGTGACAGTGACAGTGACAGTGACAGTGACAGTGACAGTGACAGTGACAGTGACAGTGACAGTGACAGTGACAGTGACAGTGACAGTGACAGTGACAGTGACAGTGACAGTGACAGTGACAGTGACAGTGACAGTGACAGAGACAGAGACAGTGACAGTGACAGTGACAGTGACAGTGACAGTGACAGTGACAGTGACAGTGACAGTGACAGTGACAGTGACAGTGACAGTGACAGTGACAGTGACAGTGACAGTGACAGTGACAGTGACAGTGACAGTGACAGTGACAGTGACAGTGACAGTGACAGTGACAGTGACAGTGACAGTGACAGTGACAGTGACAGTGACAGTGACAGTGACAGTGACAGTGACAGTGACAGTGACAGTGACAGTGACAGTGACAGTGACAGTGACAGTGACAGTGACAGTGACAGTGACAGTGACAGAGACAGTGACAGTGACAGTGACTGTGACAGTTTCAGTGACAGTGACAGTGACAGTGACAGTGACAGTGACAGTGACAGTGACAGTGACAGTGACAGTGACAGTGACAGTGACAGTGACAGTGACAGTGACAGTGACAGTGACAGTGACAGTGACAGTGACAGTGACAGTGACAGTGACAGTGACAGTGACAGTGACAGTGACAGTGACAGTGACAGTGACAGTGACAGTGACAGTGACAGTGACAGTGACAGTGACAGTGACAGTGACAGTGACAGTGACAGTGACAGTGACAGTGACAGTGACAGTGACAGTGACAGTGACAGTGACAGTGACAGTGACAGTGACAGTGACAGTGACAGTGACAGTGACAGTGACAGTGACAGTGACAGTGACAGTGACAGTGACAGTGACAGTGACAGTGACAGTGACAGTGACAGTGACAGTGACAGTGACAGTGACAGTGACAGTGACAGTGACAGTGACAGTGACAGTGACAGTGACAGTGACAGTGACAGTGACAGTGACAGTGACAGTGACAGTGACAGTGACAGTGACAGTGACAGTGACAGTGACAGTGACAGTGACAGTGACAGTGACAGTGACAGTGACAGTGACAGTGACAGTGACAGTGACAGTGACAGTGACAGTGACAGTGACAGTGACAGTGACAGTGACAGTGACAGTGACAGTGACAGTGACAGTGACAGTGACAGTGACAGTGACAGTGACAGTGACAGTGACAGTGACAGTGACAGTGACAGTGACAGTGACAGTGACAGTGACAGTGACAGTGACAGTGACAGTGACAGTGACAGTGACAGTGACAGTGACAGTGACAGTGACAGTGACAGTGACAGTGACAGTGACAGTGACAGTGACAGTGACAGTGACAGTGACAGTGACAGTGACAGTGACAGTGACAGTGACAGTGACAGTGACAGTGACAGTGACAGTGACAGTGACAGTGACAGTGACAGTGACAGTGACAGTGACAGTGACAGTGACAGTGACAGTGACAGTGACAGTGACAGTGACAGTGACAGTGACAGTGACAGTGACAGTGACAGTGACAGTGACAGTGACAGTGACAGTGACAGTGACAGTGACAGTGACAGTGACAGTGACAGTGACAGTGACAGTGACAGTGACAGTGACAGTGACAGTGACAGTGACAGTGACAGTGACAGTGACAGTGACAGTGACAGTGACAGTGACAGTGACAGTGACAGTGACAGTGACAGTGACAGTGGCAGTGACAGTGACACAGTGACAGTGACAGTGACAGTGACAGTGACAGTGACAGTGACAGTGACAGTGACAGTGACAGTGACAGTGACAGTGACAGTGACAGTGACAGTGACAGTGACAGTGACAGTGACAGTGACAGTGACAGTGACAGTGACAGTGACAGTGACAGTGACAGTGACAGTGACAGTGACAGTGACAGTGACAGTGACAGTGACAGTGACAGTGACAGTGACAGTGACAGTGACAGTGACAGTGACAGTGACAGTGACAGTGACAGTGACAGTGACAGTGACAGTGACAGTGACAGTGACAGTGACAGTGACAGTGACAGTGACAGTGACAGTGACAGTGACAGTGACAGTGACAGTGACAGTGACAGTGACAGTGACAGTGACAGTGACAGTGACAGTGACAGTGACAGTGACAGTGACAGTGACAGTGACAGTGACAGTGACAGTGACAGTGACAGTGACAGTGACAGTGACAGTGACAGTGACAGTGACAGTGACAGTGACAGTGACAGTGACAGTGACAGTGACAGTGACAGTGACAGTGACAGTGACAGTGACAGTGACAGTGACAGTGACAGTGACAGTGACAGTGACAGTGACAGTGACAGTGACAGTGACAGTGACAGTGACAGTGACAGTGACAGTGACAGTGACAGTGACAGTGACAGTGACAGTGACAGTGACAGTGACAGTGACAGTGACAGAGACAGTGACAGTGACAGTGACAGTGACAGTGACAGTGACAGTGACAGTGACAGTGACAGTGACAGTGACAGTGACAGTGACAGTGACAGTGACAGTGACAGTGACAGTGACAGTGACAGTGACAGTGACAGTGACAGTGACAGTGACAGTGACAGTGACAGTGACAGTGACAGTGACAGTGACAGTGACAGTGACAGTGACAGTGACAGTGACAGTGACAGTGACAGTGACAGTGACAGTGACAGTGACAGTGACAGTGACAGTGACAGTGACAGTGACAGTGACAGTGACAGTGACAGTGACAGTGACAGTGACAGTGACAGTGACAGTGACAGTGACAGTGACAGTGACAGTGACAGTGACAGTGACAGTGACAGTGACAGTGACAGTGACAGTGACAGTGACAGTGACAGTGACAGTGACAGTGACAGTGACAGTGACAGTGACAGTGACAGTGACAGTGACAGTGACAGTGACAGTGACAGTGACAGTGACAGTGACAGTGACAGTGACAGTGACAGTGACAGTGACAGTGACAGTGACAGTGACAGTGACAGTGACAGTGACAGTGACAGTGACAGTGACAGTGACAGTGACAGTGACAGTGACAGTGACAGTGACAGTGACAGTGACAGTGACAGTGACAGTGACAGTGACAGTGACAGTGACAGTGACAGTGACAGTGACAGTGACAGTGACAGTGACAGTGACAGTGACAGTGACAGTGACAGTGACAGTGACAGTGACAGTGACAGTGACAGTGACAGTGACAGTGACAGTGACAGTGACAGTGACAGTGACAGTGACAGTGACAGTGACAGTGACAGTGACAGTGACAGTGACAGTGACAGTGACAGTGACAGTGACAGTGACAGTGACAGTGACAGTGACAGTGACAGTGACAGTGACCGTGACAGTGACAGTGACAGTGACAGTGACAGTGACAGTGACAGTGACAGTGACAGTGACAGTGACAGTGACAGTGACAGTGACAGTGACAGTGACAGTGACAGTGACAGTGACAGTGACAGTGACAGTGACAGTGACAGTGACAGTGACAGTGACAGTGACAGTGACAGTGACAGTGACAGTGACAGTGACAGTGACAGTGACAGTGACAGTGACAGTGACAGTGACAGTGACAGTGACAGTGACAGTGACAGTGACAGTGACAGTGACAGTGACAGTGACAGTGACAGTGACAGTGACAGTGACAGTGACAGTGACAGTGACAGTGACAGTGACAGTGACAGTGACAGTGACAGTGACAGTGACAGTGACAGTGACAGTGACAGTGACAGTGACAGTGACAGTGACAGTGACAGTGACAGTGACAGTGACAGTGACAGTGACAGTGACAGTGACAGTGACAGTGACAGTGACAGTGACAGTGACAGTGACAGTGACAGTGACAGTGACAGTGACAGTGACAGTGACAGTGACAGTGACAGTGACAGTGACAGTGACAGTGACAGTGACAGTGACAGTGACAGTGACAGTGACAGTGACAGTGACAGTGACAGTGACAGTGACAGTGACAGTGACAGTGACAGTGACAGTGACAGTGACAGTGACAGTGACAGTGACAGTGACAGTGACAGTGACAGTGACAGTGACAGTGACAGTGACAGTGACAGTGACAGTGACAGTGACAGTGACAGTGACAGTGACAGTGACAGTGACAGTGACAGTGACAGTGACAGTGACAGTGACAGTGACAGTGACAGTGACAGTGACAGTGACAGTGACAGTGACAGTGACAGTGACAGTGACAGTGACAGTGACAGTGACAGTGACAGTGACAGTGACAGTGACAGTGACAGTGACAGTGACAGTGACAGTGACAGTGACAGTGACAGTGACAGTGACAGTGACAGTGACAGTGACAGTGACAGTGACAGTGACAGTGACAGTGACAGTGACAGTGACAGTGACAGTGACAGTGACAGTGACAGTGACAGTGACAGTGACAGTGACAGTGACAGTGACAGTGACAGTGACAGTGACAGTGACAGTGACAGTGACAGTGACAGTGACAGTGACAGTGACAGTGACAGTGACAGTGACAGTGACAGTGACAGTGACAGTGACAGTGACAGTGACAGTGACAGTGACAGTGACAGTGACAGTGACAGTGACAGTGACAGTGACAGTGACAGTGACAGTGTCAGTGACAGTGACAGTGACAGTGACAGTGACAGTGACAGTGACAGTGACAGTGACAGTGACAGTGACAGTGACAGTGACAGTGACAGTGACAGTGACAGTGACAGTGACAGTGACAGTGACAGTGACAGTGACAGTGACAGTGACAGTGACAGTGACAGTGACAGTGACAGTGACAGTGACAGTGACAGTGACAGTGACAGTGACAGTGACAGTGACAGTGACAGTGACAGTGACAGTGACAGTGACAGTGACAGTGACAGTGACAGTGACAGTGACAGTGACAGTGACAGTGACAGTGACAGTGACAGTGACAGTGACAGTGACAGTGACAGTGACAGTGACAGTGACAGTGACAGTGACAGTGACAGTGACAGTGACAGTGACAGTGACAGTGACAGTGACAGTGACAGTGACAGTGACAGTGACAGTGACAGTGACAGTGACAGTGACAGTGACAGTGACAGTGACAGTGACAGTGACAGTGACAGTGACAGTGACAGTGACAGTGACAGTGACAGTGACAGTGACAGTGACAGTGACAGTGACAGTGACAGTGACAGTGACAGTGACAGTGACAGTGACAGTGACAGTGACAGTGACAGTGACAGTGACAGTGACAGTGACAGTGACAGTGACAGTGACAGTGACAGTGACAGTGACAGTGACAGTGACAGTGACAGTGACAGTGACAGTGACAGTGACAGTGACAGTGACAGTGACAGTGACAGTGACAGTGACAGTGACAGTGACAGTGACAGTGACAGTGACAGTGACAGTGACAGTGACAGTGACAGTGACAGTGACAGTGACAGTGACAGTGACAGTGACAGTGACAGTGACAGTGACAGTGACAGTGACAGTGACAGTGACAGTGACAGTGACAGTGACAGTGACAGTGACAGTGACAGTGACAGTGACAGTGACAGTGACAGTGACAGTGACAGTGACAGTGACAGTGACAGTGACAGTGACAGTGACAGTGACAGTGACAGTGACAGTGACAGTGACAGTGACAGTGACAGTGACAGTGACAGTGACAGTGACAGTGACAGTGACAGTGACAGTGACAGTGACAGTGACAGTGACAGTGACAGTGACAGTGACAGTGACAGTGACAGTGACAGTGACAGTGACAGTGACAGTGACAGTGACAGTGACAGTGACAGTGACAGTGACAGTGACAGTGACAGTGACAGTGACAGTGACAGTGACAGTGACAGTGACAGTGACAGTGACAGTGACAGTGACAGTGACAGTGACAGTGACAGTGACAGTGACAGTGACAGTGACAGTGACAGTGACAGTGACAGTGACAGTGACAGTGACAGTGACAGTGACAGTGACAGTGACAGTGACAGTGACAGTGACAGTGACAGTGACAGTGACAGTGACAGTGACAGTGACAGTGACAGTGACAGTGACAGTGACAGTGACAGTGACAGTGACAGTGACAGTGACAGTGACAGTGACAGTGACAGTGACAGTGACAGTGACAGTGACAGTGACAGTGACAGTGACAGTGACAGTGACAGTGACAGTGACAGTGACAGTGACAGTGACAGTGACAGTGACAGTGACAGTGACAGTGACAGTGACAGTGACAGTGACAGTGACAGTGACAGTGACAGTGACAGTGACAGTGACAGTGACAGTGACAGTGACAGTGACAGTGACAGTGACAGTGACAGTGACAGTGACAGTGACAGTGACAGTGACAGTGACAGTGACAGTGACAGTGACAGTGACAGTGACAGTGACAGTGACAGTGACAGTGACAGTGACAGTGACAGTGACAGTGACAGTGACAGTGACAGTGACAGTGACAGTGACAGTGACAGTGACAGTGACAGTGACAGTGACAGTGACAGTGACAGTGACAGTGACAGTGACAGTGACAGTGACAGTGACAGTGACAGTGACAGTGACAGTGACAGTGACAGTGACAGTGACAGTGACAGTGACAGTGACAGTGACAGTGACAGTGACAGTGACAGTGACAGTGACAGTGACAGTGACAGTGACAGTGACAGTGACAGTGACAGTGACAGTGACAGTGACAGTGACAGTGACAGTGACAGTGACAGTGACAGTGACAGTGACAGTGACAGTGACAGTGACAGTGACAGTGACAGTGACAGTGACAGTGACAGTGACAGTGACAGTGACAGTGACAGTGACAGTGACAGTGACAGTGACAGTGACAGTGACAGTGACAGTGACAGTGACAGTGACAGTGACAGTGACAGTGACAGTGACAGTGACAGTGACAGTGACAGTGACAGTGACAGTGACAGTGACAGTGACAGTGACAGTGACAGTGACAGTGACAGTGACAGTGACAGTGACAGTGACAGTGACAGTGACAGTGACAGTGACAGTGACAGTGACAGTGACAGTGACAGTGACAGTGACAGTGACAGTGACAGTGACAGTGACAGTGACAGTGACAGTGACAGTGACAGTGACAGTGACAGTGACAGTGACAGTGACAGTGACAGTGACAGTGACAGTGACAGTGACAGTGACAGTGACAGTGACAGTGACAGTGACAGTGACAGTGACAGTGACAGTGACAGTGACAGTGACAGTGACAGTGACAGTGACAGTGACAGTGACAGTGACAGTGACAGTGACAGTGACAGTGACAGTGACAGTGACAGTGACAGTGACAGTGACAGTGACAGTGACAGTGACAGTGACAGTGACAGTGACAGTGACAGTGACAGTGACAGTGACAGTGACAGTGACAGTGACAGTGACAGTGACAGTGACAGTGACAGTGACAGTGACAGTGACAGTGACAGTGACAGTGACAGTGACAGTGACAGTGACAGTGACAGTGACAGTGACAGTGACAGTGACAGTGACAGTGACAGTGACAGTGACAGTGACAGTGACAGTGACAGTGACAGTGACAGTGACAGTGACAGTGACAGTGACAGTGACAGTGACAGTGACAGTGACAGTGACAGTGACAGTGACAGTGACAGTGACAGTGACAGTGACAGTGACAGTGACAGTGACAGTGACAGTGACAGTGACAGTGACAGTGACAGTGACAGTGACAGTGACAGTGACAGTGACAGTGACAGTGACAGTGACAGTGACAGTGACAGTGACAGTGACAGTGACAGTGACAGTGACAGTGACAGTGACAGTGACAGTGACAGTGACAGTGACAGTGACAGTGACAGTGACAGTGACAGTGACAGTGACAGTGACAGTGACAGTGACAGTGACAGTGACAGTGACAGTGACAGTGACAGTGACAGTGACAGTGACAGTGACAGTGACAGTGACAGTGACAGTGACAGTGACAGTGACAGTGACAGTGACAGTGACAGTGACAGTGACAGTGACAGTGACAGTGACAGTGACAGTGACAGTGACAGTGACAGTGACAGTGACAGTGACAGTGACAGTGACAGTGACAGTGACAGTGACAGTGACAGTGACAGTGACAGTGACAGTGACAGTGACAGTGACAGTGACAGTGACAGTGACAGTGACAGTGACAGTGACAGTGACAGTGACAGTGACAGTGACAGTGACAGTGACAGTGACAGTGACAGTGACAGTGACAGTGACAGTGACAGTGACAGTGACAGTGACAGTGACAGTGACAGTGACAGTGACAGTGACAGTGACAGTGACAGTGACAGTGACAGTGACAGTGACAGTGACAGTGACAGTGACAGTGACAGTGACAGTGACAGTGACAGTGACAGTGACAGTGACAGTGACAGTGACAGTGACAGTGACAGTGACAGTGACAGTGACAGTGACAGTGACAGTGACAGTGACAGTGACAGTGACAGTGACAGTGACAGTGACAGTGACAGTGACAGTGACAGTGACAGTGACAGTGACAGTGACAGTGACAGTGACAGTGACAGTGACAGTGACAGTGACAGTGACAGTGACAGTGACAGTGACAGTGACAGTGACAGTGACAGTGACAGTGACAGTGACAGTGACAGTGACAGTGACAGTGACAGTGACAGTGACAGTGACAGTGACAGTGACAGTGACAGTGACAGTGACAGTGACAGTGACAGTGACAGTGACAGTGACAGTGACAGTGACAGTGACAGTGACAGTGACAGTGACAGTGACAGTGACAGTGACAGTGACAGTGACAGTGACAGTGACAGTGACAGTGACAGTGACAGTGACAGTGACAGTGACAGTGACAGTGACAGTGACAGTGACAGTGACAGTGACAGTGACAGTGACAGTGACAGTGACAGTGACAGTGACAGTGACAGTGACAGTGACAGTGACAGTGACAGTGACAGTGACAGTGACAGTGACAGTGACAGTGACAGTGACAGTGACAGTGACAGTGACAGTGACAGTGACAGTGACAGTGACAGTGACAGTGACAGTGACAGTGACAGTGACAGTGACAGTGACAGTGACAGTGACAGTGACAGTGACAGTGACAGTGACAGTGACAGTGACAGTGACAGTGACAGTGACAGTGACAGTGACAGTGACAGTGACAGTGACAGTGACAGTGACAGTGACAGTGACAGTGACAGTGACAGTGACAGTGACAGTGACAGTGACAGTGACAGTGACAGTGACAGTGACAGTGACAGTGACAGTGACAGTGACAGTGACAGTGACAGTGACAGTGACAGTGACAGTGACAGTGACAGTGACAGTGACAGTGACAGTGACAGTGACAGTGACAGTGACAGTGACAGTGACAGTGACAGTGACAGTGACAGTGACAGTGACAGTGACAGTGACAGTGACAGTGACAGTGACAGTGACAGTGACAGTGACAGTGACAGTGACAGTGACAGTGACAGTGACAGTGACAGTGACAGTGACAGTGACAGTGACAGTGACAGTGACAGTGACAGTGACAGTGACAGTGACAGTGACAGTGACAGTGACAGTGACAGTGACAGTGACAGTGACAGTGACAGTGACAGTGACAGTGACAGTGACAGTGACAGTGACAGTGACAGTGACAGTGACAGTGACAGTGACAGTGACAGTGACAGTGACAGTGACAGTGACAGTGACAGTGACAGTGACAGTGACAGTGACAGTGACAGTGACAGTGACAGTGACAGTGACAGTGACAGTGACAGTGACAGTGACAGTGACAGTGACAGTGACAGTGACAGTGACAGTGACAGTGACAGTGACAGTGACAGTGACAGTGACAGTGACAGTGACAGTGACAGTGACAGTGACAGTGACAGTGACAGTGACAGTGACAGTGACAGTGACAGTGACAGTGACAGTGACAGTGACAGTGACAGTGACAGTGACAGTGACAGTGACAGTGACAGTGACAGTGACAGTGACAGTGACAGTGACAGTGACAGTGACAGTGACAGTGACAGTGACAGTGACAGTGACAGTGACAGTGACAGTGACAGTGACAGTGACAGTGACAGTGACAGTGACAGTGACAGTGACAGTGACAGTGACAGTGACAGTGACAGTGTCAGTGACAGTGACAGTGACAGTGACAGTGACAGTGACAGTGACAGTGACAGTGACAGTGACAGTGACAGTGACAGTGACAGTGACAGTGACAGTGACAGTGACACTGACAGTGACAGTGACAGTGACAGTGACAGTGACAGTGACAGTGACAGTGACAGTGACAGTGACAGTGACAGTGACAGTGACAGTGACAGTGACAGTGACAGTGACAGTGACAGTGACAGTGACAGTGACAGTGACAGTGACAGTGACAGTGACAGTGACAGTGACAGTGACAGTGACAGTGACAGTGACAGTGACAGTGACAGTGACAGTGACAGTGACAGTGACAGTGACAGTGACAGTGACAGTGACAGTGACAGTGACAGTGACAGTGACAGTGACAGTGACAGTGACAGTGACAGTGACAGTGACAGTGACAGTGACAGTGACAGTGACAGTGACAGTGACAGTGACAGTGACAGTGACAGTGACAGTGACAGTGACAGTGACAGTGACAGTGACAGTGACAGTGACAGTGACAGTGACAGTGACAGTGACAGTGACAGTGACAGTGACAGTGACAGTGACAGTGACAGTGACAGTGACAGTGACAGTGACAGTGACAGTGACAGTGACAGTGACAGTGACAGTGACAGTGACAGTGACAGTGACAGTGACAGTGACAGTGACAGTGACAGTGACAGTGACAGTGACAGTGACAGTGACAGTGACAGTGACAGTGACAGTGACAGTGACAGTGACAGTGACAGTGACAGTGACAGTGACAGTGACAGTGACAGTGACAGTGACAGTGACAGTGACAGTGACAGTGACAGTGACAGTGAGGGCATTATAAGTAAATCTAGCGATGTATTTCGTATCTAATAATGGCAATTAAGGTATTGAAACTCCTTATTTTTATCATTCAGAAATAAAATATTGTTTGTGAAATTGGAGCATCGTAATAGCATTTAGCGATGTATTTCCTAGCCAAAAATAGCAATAAAAGTATTGAAACTCCTTCTTTTTATCATTCAGCACCAAAGTTTGTTTGTGATATTAGAACATTGTAAGTGCATTTAGCGGTGTATTTCCTATTTAATAATGGGAATTAAAGTAGTGATATTAGAACATTATTAGTGCATTTAGCGATGTATTTCCTATCTTATAATGGCAATTAAGGTATTGAAACTCCTTATTTTTATCACTCAGCAATAAAATATTGTTTGTGAAATTGGAGCATTGTAAGTGCATTTGCGGTGTATTTTCTATCTAATAATGGCAATTAAAGTATTGAAACTACTTATTTTTATGATTCAGCACGAAAAGTTTCCTTGTGACATTAGACGTTTGTAAGTGCATTTAGCGATGTATTTCCTGTATAATAGTGGCAATTAAAGTATTGAAATTGCTTATTTATATCATTCAGTACTAAAAGTTTATTTGTGACATTAGGGCATTATAAGTAAATCTAGCAATGTATTTCGTATCTAATAATGGCAATTAAGGTATTGAAACTCCTTATTTTTATCATTCAACAATAAAATATTGTTTGTGAAATTGGAGCATCGTAAAAGCATTTAGCGATGTATTTCATAGCAATAAAAGTATTGAAAGTCCTTATTTTTATCATTCAGCACCAAAGTTTGTTTGTGATATTAGAAGATTGTAAGTGCATTTAGCGATGTATTTCCTATATAATAATGGCAATTAAAGTATTGAAACTTCTTATTTTTATCGTTCAGAACCAAAAGTTTGTTTGTGACATTAGGGCATTATAAGTAAATTTAGCGACGTATTTCGTATCTAATAATGACAATTAAAGTATTGAAACTCCTTATTTATATCATTCAATAATAAAATATTGTTTGTGAAATTGGAGCATCGTAAAAGCATTTAGCGATGTATTTCATAGCAATAAAAGTATTGAAAGTCCTTATTTTTATCATTCAGCACCAAAGTTTGTTTGTGATATTAGAACATTGTAAGTGCATTTAGCGATGTATTTCCTATATAATAATGGCAATTAAGGTATTGAAACTCCTTATTTTTATCATTCAGCAATAAAATATTGTTTGTGAAATTGGAGCATTGTAAGTGCATTTAGCGGTGTATTTTCTATCTAATAATGGCAATTAAAGTATTGAAACTACTTATTTTTATGATTCAGCACCAAAAGTTTCCTTGTGACATTACAAGTTTGTAAGTGCATTTAGCGATGTATTTCCTATATAATAATGGCAATTAAAGTATTGAAACTCCTTATTTTTATCGTTCAGAACCAAAAGTTTGTTTGTGACATTAGGGCATTATAAGTAAATCTAGCGATGTATTTCGTATCTAATAATGACAATTAAGGTATTGAAACTCCTTGTTTTTATCATTCAGCACCAAAGATTGTTTGTGATATTAGAACATTGTAAGTGCATTTAGCGATGTGTTTCCTATATAATAATGGCAATTAAAGTATTGAAACTCCTTATTTTTATCGTTCAGAACCAAAAGTTTGTTTATAACATTAGGGCATTATAAGTAAATCTAGCGATGTATTTCGTATCTAATAATGACAATTAAGGTATTGAAACTCCTTATTTATATCATTCAGTACTAAAAGTTTGTTCATGTCATTAGAACATTATTAGTGCATTTAGCGATGTATTTCCTATCTAATAATGGCAATTAAGGTATTGAAACTCCTTATTTTTATCATTCAGCAATAAAATATTGTTTGTGAAATTGGAGCATTGTAAGTGCATTTGCGGTGTATTTTCTATCTAATAATTGCAATTAAAATTTTGAAACTCCTTATTTTTATGATTCAGCACGAAAAGTTTCCTTGTGACATTAGACGTTTGTAAGTGCATTTAGCGATGTATTTCCTATATAATAGTGGCAATTAAAGTATTGAAACTGCTTATTTATATCATTCAGTACTAAAAGTTTATTTGTGACATTAGGGCATTATAAGTAAATCTAGCGATGTATTTCGTATCTAATAATGGCAATTAAGGTATTGAAACTCCTTATTTTTATCATTCAACAATAAAATATTGTTTGTGAAATTGGAGCATCGTAAAAGCATTTAGCGATGTATTTCATAGCAAAAAATAGCAATAATAGTATTGAAACTCCTTATTTTTATCATTCAGCACCAAAGTTTGTTTGTGATATTAGAACATTGTAAGTGCATTTAGCGATGTGTTTCCTATATAATAATGGCAATTAAAGTATTGAAACTCCTTATTTTTATGATTCAGCACCAAAAGTTTCCTTGTGACATTACAAGTTTGTAAGTGCATTTAGCGATGTATTTCCTATATAATAGTGGCAATTAAAGTATTGAAACTGCTTATTTATATCATTCAGTACTAAAAGTTTATTTGTGACATTAGGGCATTATAAGTAAATCTAGCAATGTATTTCGTATCTAATAATGGCAATTAAGTTATTGAAACTCCTTATTTTTATCATTCAACAATAAAATATTGTTTGTGAAATTGGAGCATCGTAAAAGCATTTAGCGATGTATTTCCTAGCCAAAAATAGCAATAAAAGTATTGAAACTCCTTATTTTTATCATTCAGCACCAAAGTTTGTTTGTGATATTAGAAGATTGTAAGTGCATTTAGCGATGTGTTTCCTATATAATAATGGCAATTAAAGTATTGAAACTCCTTATTTTTATGATTCAGCACCAAAAGTTTCCTTGTGACATTAGAAGTTTGTAAGTGCATTTAGCGATGTATTTCCTATATAATAATGGCAATTAAAGTATTGAAACTCCTTATTTTTATCGTTCAGAACCAAAAGTTTGTTTGTGACATTAGGGCATTATAAGAAAATCTAGCGACGTATTTTGTATCTAATAATGGCAATTAAGGTATTGAAACTCCTTATTTTTATCATTCAGCAATAAAATATTGTTTGTAAAATTGGAGCATTGTAAGTGCATTTAGCGGTGTATTTTCTATCTAATAATGGCAATTAAAGTATTGAAACTACTTATTTTTATGATTCAGCACCAAAAGTTTCCTTGTGACATTACAAGTTTGTAAGTGCATTTAGCGATGTATTTCCTATATAATAATGGCAATTAAAGTATTGAAACTCCTTATTTTTATCGTTCAGAACCAAAAGTTTGTTTGTGACATTAGGGCATTATAAGTAAATCTAGCGATGTATTTCGTATCTAATAATGACAATTAAGGTATTGAAACTCCTTATTTTTATCATTCAGCACCAAAGTTTGTTTGTGATATTAGAACATTGTAAGTGCATTTAGCGATGTGTTTCCTATATAATAATGGCAATTAAAGTATTGAAACTCCTTATTTTTATCGTTCAGAACCAAAAGTTTGTTTGTGACATTATGGCATTATAAGTAAATCTAGCGATGTATTTCGTATCTAATAATGACAATTAAAGTATTGAAACTCCTTATTTATATCATTCAGTACTAAAAGTTTGTTCATGTCATTAGAACATTATTAGTGCATTTAGCGATGTATTTCCTATCTAATAATGGCAATTAAGGTATTGAAACTCCTTATTTTTATCATTCAGCAATAAAATATTGTTTGTGAAATTGGAGCATTGTAAGTGCATTTGCGGTGTATTTTCTATCTAATAATGGCAATTAAAGTATTGAAACTCCTTATTTTTATGATTCAGCACGAAAAGTTTCCTTGTGACATTAGACGTTTGTAAGTGCATTTAGCGATGTATTTCGTATCTAATAATGGCAATTAAGGTATTGAAACTCCTTATTTTTATCATTCAGCAATAAAATATTGTTTGTGAAATTGGAGCATCGTAAAAGCATTTAGCGATGTATTTCATAGCAATAAAAGTATTGAAACAGCTTATTTTTATCATTCAGCACCAAAGTTTGTTTGTGATATTAGAACATTGTAAGTGCATTTAGCGATGTGTTTCCTATATAATAATGGCAATTAAAGTATTGAAACTCCTTATTTTTATGATTCAGCACCAAAAGTTTCCTTGTGACATTAGAAGTTTGTAAGTGCATTTAGCGATGTATTTCCTATATAATAGTGGCAATTAAAGTATTGAAACTGCTTATTTATATCATTCAGTACTAAAAGTTTATTTGTGACATTAGGGCATTATAAGTAAATCTAGCGATGTATTTCGTATCTAATAATGGCAATTAAGTTATTGAAACTCCTTATTTTTATCATTCAACAATAAAATATTGTTTGTGAAATTGGAGCATCGTAAAAGCATTTAGCGATGTATTTCCTAGCCAAAAATAGCAATAAAAGTATTGAAACTCCTTATTTTTATCATTCAGCACCAAAGTTTGTTTGTGATATTAGAACATTGTAAGTGCATTTAGCGATGTGTTTCCTATATAATAATGGCAATTAAAGTATTGAAACTCCTTATTTTTATGATTCAGCACCAAAAGTTTCCTTGTGACATTAGAAGTTTGTAAGTGCATTTAGCGATGTATTTCCTATATAATAATGGCAATTAAAGTATTGAAACTCCTTATTTTTATCGTTCAGAACCAAAAGTTTGTTTGTGACATTAGGGCATTATAAGAAAATCTAGCGATGTATTTCGTATCTAATAATGGCAATTAAGGTATTGAAACTCCTTATTTTTATCATTCAGCAATAAAATATTGTTTGTGAAATTGGAGCATTGTAAGTGCATTTAGCGGTGTATTTTCTATCTAATAATGGCAATTAAAGTATTGAAACTACTTATTTTTATGATTCAGCACCAAAAGTTTCCTTGTGACATTACAAGTTTGTAAGTGCATTTAGCGATGTATTTCCTATATAATAATGGCAATTAAAGTATTGAAACTCCTTATTTTTATCGTTCAGAACCAAAAGTTTGTTTGTGACATTAGGGCATTATAAGTAAATCTAGCGATGTATTTCGTATCTAATAATGACAATTAAGGTATTGAAACTCCTTATTTTTATCATTCAGCACCAAAGTTTGTTTGTGATATTAGAACATTGTAAGTGCATTTAGCGATGTGTTTCCTATATAATAATGGCAATTAAAGTATTGAAACTCCTTATTTTTATCGTTCAGAACCAAAAGTTTGTTTGTGACATTAGGGCATTATAAGTAAATCTAGCGATGTATTTCGTATCTAATAATGACAATTAAGGTATTGAAACTCCTTATTTATATCATTCAGTACTAAAAGTTTGTTCATGTCATTAGAACATTATTAGTGCATTTAGCGATGTATTTCCTATCTAATAATGGCAATTAAGGTATTGAAACTCCTTATTTTTATCATTCAGCAATAAAATATTGTTTGTGAAATTGGAGCATTGTAAGTGCATTTGCGGTGTATTTTCTATCTAATAATGGCAATTAAAGTATTGAAACTCCTTATTTTTATGATTCAGCACGAAAAGTTTCCTTGTGACATTAGACGTTTGTAAGTGCATTTAGCGATGTATTTCGTATCTAATAATGGCAATTAAGGTATTGAAACTCCTTATTTTTATCATTCAACAATAAAATATTGTTTGTGAAATTGGAGCATCGTAAAAGCATTTAGCGATGTATTTCATAGCAATAAAAGTATTGAAACTCCTTATTTTTATCATTCAGCACCAAAGTTTGTTTGTGATATTAGAACATTGTAAGTGCATTTAGCGATGTGTTTCCTATATAATAATGGCAATTAAAGTATTGAAACTCCTTATTTTTATGATTCAGCACCAAAAGTTTCCTTGTGACATTAGAAGTTTGTAAGTGCATTTAGCGATGTATTTCCTATATAATAGTGGCAATTAAAGTATTGAAACTGCTTATTTATATCATTCAGTACTAAAAGTTTATTTGTGACATTAGGGCATTATAAGTAAATCTAGCAATGTATTTCGTATCTAATAATGGCAATTAAGGTATTGAAACTCCTTATTTTTATCATTCAACAATAAAATATTGTTTGTGAAATTGGAGCATCGTAAAAGCATTTAGCGATGTATTTCCTAGCCAAAAATAGCAATAAAAGTATTGAAACTCCTTATTTTTATCATTCAGCACCAAAGTTTGTTTGTGATATTAGAACATTGTAAGTGCATTTAGCGATGTGTTTCCTATATAATAATGGCAATTAAAGTATTGAAACTCCTTATTTTTATGATTCAGCACCAAAAGTTTCCTTGTGACATTAGAAGTTTGTAAGTGCATTTAGCGATGTATTTCCTATATAATAATGGCAATTAAAGTATTGAAACTCCTTATTTTTATCGTTCAGAACCAAAAGTTTGTTTGTGACATTAGGGCATTATAAGTAAATCTAGCGATGTATTTCGTATCTAATAATGACAATTAAGGTATTGAAACTCCTTATTTTTATCATTCAGCAATAAAATATTGTTTGTGAAATTGGAGCATTGTAAGTGCATTTAGCGGTGTATTTTCTATCTAATAATGGCAATTAAAGTATTGAAACTACTTATTTTTATGATTCAGCACCAAAAGTTTCCTTGTGACATTACAAGTTTGTAAGTGCATTTAGCGATGTATTTCCTATATAATAATGGCAATTAAAGTATTGAAACTCCTTATTTTTATCGTTCAGAACCAAAAGTTTGTTTGTGACATTAGGGCATTATAAGTAAATCTAGCGATGTATTTCGTATCTAATAATGACAATTAAGGTATTGAAACTCCTTATTTTTATCATTCAGCACCAAAGTTTGTTTGTGATATTAGAACATTGTAAGTGCATTTAGCGATGTGTTTCCTATATAATAATGGCAATTAAAGTATTGAAACTCCTTATTTTTATCGTTCAGAACCAAAAGTTTGTTTGTGACATTAGGGCATTATAAGTAAATCTAGCGATGTATTTCGTATCTAATAATGACAATTAAGGTATTGAAACTCCTTATTTATATCATTCAGTACTAAAAGTTTGTTCATGTCATTAGAACATTATTAGTGCATTTAGCGATGTATTTCCTATCTAATAATGGCAATTAAGGTATTGAAACTCCTTATTTTTATCATTCAGCAATAAAATATTGTTTGTGAAATTGGAGCATTGTAAGTGCATTTGCGGTGTATTTTCTATCTAATAATTGCAATTAAAGTATTGAAACTCCTTATTTTTATGATTCAGCACGAAAAGTTTCCTTGTGACATTAGACGTTTGTAAGTGCATTTAGCGATGTATTTCCTATATAATAGTGGCAATTAAAGTATTGAAACTGCTTATTTATATCATTCAGTACTAAAAGTTTATTTGTGACATTAGGGCATTATAAGTAAATCTAGCGATGTATTTCGTATTTAATAATGGCAATTAAGGTATTGAAACTCCTTATTTTTATCATTCAACAATAAAATATTGTTTGTGAAATTGGAGCATCGTAAAAGCATTTAGCGATGTATTTCATAGCAAAAAATAGCAATAATAGTATTGAAACTCCTTATTTTTATCATTCAGCACCAAAGTTTGTTTGTGATATTAGAACATTGTAAGTGCATTTAGCGATGTGTTTCCTATATAATAATGGCAATTAAAGTATTGAAACTCCTTATTTTTATGATTCAGCACCAAAAGTTTCCTTGTGACATTACAAGTTTGTAAGTGCATTTAGCGATGTATTTCCTATATAATAGTGGCAATTAAAGTATTGAAACTGCTTATTTATATCATTCAGTACTAAAAGTTTATTTGTGACATTAGGGCATTATAAGTAAATCTAGCGATGTATTTCGTATCTAATAATGGCAATTAAGGTATTGAAACTCCTTATTTTTATCATTCAACAATAAAATATTGTTTGTGAAATTGGAGCATCGTAAAAGCATTTAGTGATGTATTTCCTAGCCAAAAATAGCAATAAAAGTATTGAAACTCCTTATTTTTATCATTCAGCACCAAAGTTTGTTTGTGATATTAGAAGATTGTAAGTGCATTTAGCGATGTGTTTCCTATATAATAATGGCAATTAAAGTATTGAAACTCCTTATTTTTATGATTCAGCACCAAAAGTTTCCTTGTGACATTAGAAGTTTGTAAGTGCATTTAGCGATGTATTTCCTATATAATAATGGCAATTAAAGTATTGAAACTCCTTATTTTTATCGTTCAGAACCAAAAGTTTGTTTGTGACATTAGGGCATTATAAGTAAATCTAGCGATGTATTTCGTATCTAATAATGACAATTAAGGTATTGAAACTCCTTATTTTTATCATTCAGCAATAAAATATTGTTTGTGAAATTGGAGCATTGTAAGTGCATTTAGCGGTGTATTTTCTATCTAATAATGGCAATTAAAGTATTGAAACTACTTATTTTTATGATTCAGCACCAAAAGTTTCCTTGTGACATTACAAGTTTGTAAGTGCATTTAGCGATGTATTTGGGATCGACCCGTTTGGCCGAATATCAGTTGCCCGTGGCACGTTTCCCCGCGGATTTGATGATACTATTTAAGTACGAAAATATACTTTTCGGGATTGACTACCTTATTAAAAAGTATTAACTTAAAAAATATTCTAAGTTAATATTTTTTAATAAAATATTTAATTTTTTTAAAAATATTTTTAAATTATTTTGGCCAATCAGAAGCAGTGGGCAAGGCGATGAAAAAAGAAGTTTTAAAGACAATTTTAGCTAGAAAAAAATTTGGAAAATGGCCAAAATTTCTTTCAGAACTTAAAAAAATGATTCTTCTCGCTTAAATGGCATTTTAAGCGTTTTTGTTAATTGTTAGTTAGTGCGTATTTTGCATTTTTGACATAAGTTTCAAAAACGCTTAAAAACCATTTAAGCGTTTTTTTTAAATTTTCATATTTTGCAATTTTTAACTCAGAAAATTGCCAAAACGTTAAAAGCCGTTTTAAGCGTTTTTTTTAATTTTCTTACTAAAAATTATTTTGGCAATTTTTAAATTTAAAACTGTCAAAACGCTTAATATGCATTTTAAGCGTAAAAGGAAAATTCCTAAAACGCTTAAAAAACCATACTAAGCGTCCTAAAAACAAACCAAAAAATGAAAATAAGGTTAATATATCTCCCAGAGAATTTCTAGAGGAGGTCTTATCTCCACGGAGTTCTGATAAGAACTGTCACTGTCACTGTCACTGTCACTGTCACTGTCACTGTCACTGTCACTGTCACTGTCACTGTCACTGTCACTGTCACTGTCACTGTCACTGTCACTGTCACTGTCACTGTCACTGTCACTGTCACTGTCACTGTCACTGTCACTGTCACTGTCACTGTCACTGTCACTGTCACTGTCACTGTCACTGTCACTGTCACTGTCACTGTCACTGTCACTGTCACTGTCACTGTCACTGTCACTGTCACTGTCACTGTCACTGTCACTGTCACTGTCACTGTCACTGTCACTGTCACTGTCACTGTCACTGTCACTGTCACTGTCACTGTCACTGTCACTGTCACTGTCACTGTCACTGTCACTGTCACTGTCACTGTCACTGTCACTGTCACTGTCACTGTCACTGTCACTGTCACTGTCACTGTCACTGTCACTGTCACTGTCACTGTCACTGTCACTGTCACTGTCACTGTCACTGTCACTGTCACTGTCACTGTCACTGTCACTGTCACTGTCACTGTCACTGTCACTGTCACTGTCACTGTCACTGTCACTGTCACTGTCACTGTCACTGTCACTGTCACTGTCACTGTCACTGTCACTGTCACTGTCACTGTCACTGTCACTGTCACTGTCACTGTCACTGTCACTGTCACTGTCACTGTCACTGTCACTGTCACTGTCACTGTCACTGTCACTGTCACTGTCACTGTCACTGTCACTGTCACTGTCACTGTCACTGTCACTGTCACTGTCACTGTCACTGTCACTGTCACTGTCACTGTCACTGTCACTGTCACTGTCACTGTCACTGTCACTGTCACTGTCACTGTCACTGTCACTGTCACTGTCACTGTCACTGTCACTGTCACTGTCACTGTCACTGTCACTGTCACTGTCACTGTCACTGTCACTGTCACTGTCACTGTCACTGTCACTGTCACTGTCACTGTCACTGTCACTGTCACTGTCACTGTCACTGTCACTGTCACTGTCACTGTCACTGTCACTGTCACTGTCACTGTCACTGTCACTGTCACTGTCACTGTCACTGTCACTGTCACTGTCACTGTCACTGTCACTGTCACTGTCACTGTCACTGTCACTGTCACTGTCACTGTCACTGTCACTGTCACTGTCACTGTCACTGTCACTGTCACTGTCACTGTCACTGTCACTGTCACTGTCACTGTCACTGTCACTGTCACTGTCACTGTCACTGTCACTGTCACTGTCACTGTCACTGTCACTGTCACTGTCACTGTCACTGTCACTGTCACTGTCACTGTCACTGTCACTGTCACTGTCACTGTCACTGTCACTGTCACTGTCACTGTCACTGTCACTGTCACTGTCACTGTCACTGTCACTGTCACTGTCACTGTCACTGTCACTGTCACTGTCACTGTCACTGTCACTGTCACTGTCACTGTCACTGTCACTGTCACTGTCACTGTCACTGTCACTGTCACTGTCACTGTCACTGTCACTGTCACTGTCACTGTCACTGTCACTGTCACTGTCACTGTCACTGTCACTGTCACTGTCACTGTCACTGTCACTGTCACTGTCACTGTCACTGTCACTGTCACTGTCACTGTCACTGTCACTGTCACTGTCACTGTCACTGTCACTGTCACTGTCACTGTCACTGTCACTGTCACTGTCACTGTCACTGTCACTGTCACTGTCACTGTCACTGTCACTGTCACTGTCACTGTCACTGTCACTGTCACTGTCACTGTCACTGTCACTGTCACTGTCACTGTCACTGTCACTGTCACTGTCACTGTCACTGTCACTGTCACTGTCACTGTCACTGTCACTGTCACTGTCACTGTCACTGTCACTGTCACTGTCACTGTCACTGTCACTGTCACTGTCACTGTCACTGTCACTGTCACTGTCACTGTCACTGTCACTGTCACTGTCACTGTCACTGTCACTGTCACTGTCACTGTCACTGTCACTGTCACTGTCACTGTCACTGTCACTGTCACTGTCACTGTCACTGTCACTGTCACTGTCACTGTCACTGTCACTGTCACTGTCACTGTCACTGTCACTGTCACTGTCACTGTCACTGTCACTGTCACTGTCACTGTCACTGTCACTGTCACTGTCACTGTCACTGTCACTGTCACTGTCACTGTCACTGTCACTGTCACTGTCACTGTCACTGTCACTGTCACTGTCACTGTCACTGTCACTGTCACTGTCACTGTCACTGTCACTGTCACTGTCACTGTCACTGTCACTGTCACTGTCACTGTCACTGTCACTGTCACTGTCACTGTCACTGTCACTGTCACTGTCACTGTCACTGTCACTGTCACTGTCACTGTCACTGTCACTGTCACTGTCACTGTCACTGTCACTGTCACTGTCACTGTCACTGTCACTGTCACTGTCACTGTCACTGTCACTGTCACTGTCACTGTCACTGTCACTGTCACTGTCACTGTCACTGTCACTGTCACTGTCACTGTCACTGTCACTGTCACTGTCACTGTCACTGTCACTGTCACTGTCACTGTCACTGTCACTGTCACTGTCACTGTCACTGTCACTGTCACTGTCACTGTCACTGTCACTGTCACTGTCACTGTCACTGTCACTGTCACTGTCACTGTCACTGTCACTGTCACTGTCACTGTCACTGTCACTGTCACTGTCACTGTCACTGTCACTGTCACTGTCACTGTCACTGTCACTGTCACTGTCACTGTCACTGTCACTGTCACTGTCACTGTCACTGTCACTGTCACTGTCACTGTCACTGTCACTGTCACTGTCACTGTCACTGTCACTGTCACTGTCACTGTCACTGTCACTGTCACTGTCACTGTCACTGTCACTGTCACTGTCACTGTCACTGTCACTGTCACTGTCACTGTCACTGTCACTGTCACTGTCACTGTCACTGTCACTGTCACTGTCACTGTCACTGTCACTGTCACTGTCACTGTCACTGTCACTGTCACTGTCACTGTCACTGTCACTGTCACTGTCACTGTCACTGTCACTGTCACTGTCACTGTCACTGTCACTGTCACTGTCACTGTCACTGTCACTGTCACTGTCACTGTCACTGTCACTGTCACTGTCACTGTCACTGTCACTGTCACTGTCACTGTCACTGTCACTGTCACTGTCACTGTCACTGTCACTGTCACTGTCACTGTCACTGTCACTGTCACTGTCACTGTCACTGTCACTGTCACTGTCACTGTCACTGTCACTGTCACTGTCACTGTCACTGTCACTGTCACTGTCACTGTCACTGTCACTGTCACTGTCACTGTCACTGTCACTGTCACTGTCACTGTCACTGTCACTGTCACTGTCACTGTCACTGTCACTGTCACTGTCACTGTCACTGTCACTGTCACTGTCACTGTCACTGTCACTGTCACTGTCACTGTCACTGTCACTGTCACTGTCACTGTCACTGTCACTGTCACTGTCACTGTCACTGTCACTGTCACTGTCACTGTCACTGTCACTGTCACTGTCACTGTCACTGTCACTGTCACTGTCACTGTCACTGTCACTGTCACTGTCACTGTCACTGTCACTGTCACTGTCACTGTCACTGTCACTGTCACTGTCACTGTCACTGTCACTGTCACTGTCACTGTCACTGTCACTGTCACTGTCACTGTCACTGTCACTGTCACTGTCACTGTCACTGTCACTGTCACTGTCACTGTCACTGTCACTGTCACTGTCACTGTCACTGTCACTGTCACTGTCACTGTCACTGTCACTGTCACTGTCACTGTCACTGTCACTGTCACTGTCACTGTCACTGTCACTGTCACTGTCACTGTCACTGTCACTGTCACTGTCACTGTCACTGTCACTGTCACTGTCACTGTCACTGTCACTGTCACTGTCACTGTCACTGTCACTGTCACTGTCACTGTCACTGTCACTGTCACTGTCACTGTCACTGTCACTGTCACTGTCACTGTCACTGTCACTGTCACTGTCACTGTCACTGTCACTGTCACTGTCACTGTCACTGTCACTGTCACTGTCACTGTCACTGTCACTGTCACTGTCACTGTCACTGTCACTGTCACTGTCACTGTCACTGTCACTGTCACTGTCACTGTCACTGTCACTGTCACTGTCACTGTCACTGTCACTGTCACTGTCACTGTCACTGTCACTGTCACTGTCACTGTCACTGTCACTGTCACTGTCACTGTCACTGTCACTGTCACTGTCACTGTCACTGTCACTGTCACTGTCACTGTCACTGTCACTGTCACTGTCACTGTCACTGTCACTGTCACTGTCACTGTCACTGTCACTGTCACTGTCACTGTCACTGTCACTGTCACTGTCACTGTCACTGTCACTGTCACTGTCACTGTCACTGTCACTGTCACTGTCACTGTCACTGTCACTGTCACTGTCACTGTCACTGTCACTGTCACTGTCACTGTCACTGTCACTGTCACTGTCACTGTCACTGTCACTGTCACTGTCACTGTCACTGTCACTGTCACTGTCACTGTCACTGTCACTGTCACTGTCACTGTCACTGTCACTGTCACTGTCACTGTCACTGTCACTGTCACTGTCACTGTCACTGTCACTGTCACTGTCACTGTCACTGTCACTGTCACTGTCACTGTCACTGTCACTGTCACTGTCACTGTCACTGTCACTGTCACTGTCACTGTCACTGTCACTGTCACTGTCACTGTCACTGTCACTGTCACTGTCACTGTCACTGTCACTGTCACTGTCACTGTCACTGTCACTGTCACTGTCACTGTCACTGTCACTGTCACTGTCACTGTCACTGTCACTGTCACTGTCACTGTCACTGTCACTGTCACTGTCACTGTCACTGTCACTGTCACTGTCACTGTCACTGTCACTGTCACTGTCACTGTCACTGTCACTGTCACTGTCACTGTCACTGTCACTGTCACTGTCACTGTCACTGTCACTGTCACTGTCACTGTCACTGTCACTGTCACTGTCACTGTCACTGTCACTGTCACTGTCACTGTCACTGTCACTGTCACTGTCACTGTCACTGTCACTGTCACTGTCACTGTCACTGTCACTGTCACTGTCACTGTCACTGTCACTGTCACTGTCACTGTCACTGTCACTGTCACTGTCACTGTCACTGTCACTGTCACTGTCACTGTCACTGTCACTGTCACTGTCACTGTCACTGTCACTGTCACTGTCACTGTCACTGTCACTGTCACTGTCACTGTCACTACTGTCACTGTCACTGTCACTGTCACACAGTCAATTGTCACTGTCACTGTCACTGTCACTGTCACTGTCACTGTCACTGTCACTGTCACTGTCACTGTCACTGTCACTGTCACTGTCACTGTCACTGTCACTGTCACTGTCACTGTCACTGTCACTGTCACTGTCACTGTCACTGTCACTGTCACTGTCACTGTCACTGTCACTGTCACTGTCACTGTCACTGTCACTGTCACTGTCACTGTCACTGTCACTGTCACTGTCACTGTCACTGTCACTGTCACTGTCACTGTCACTGTCACTGTCACTGTCACTGTCACTGTCACAGTCACAGTCACAGTCACAGTCACTGTCACTGTCACTGTCACTGTCACTGTCACTGTCACTGTCACTGTCACTGTCACTGTCACTGTCACTGTCACTGTCACTGTCACTGTCACTGTCACTGTCACTGTCACTGTCACTGTCACTGTCACTGTCACTGTCAGTCACTGTCACTGTCACTGTCACTGTCACTGTCACTGTCACTGTCACTGTCACTGTCACTGTCACTGTCACTGTCACTGTCACTGTCACTGTCACTGTCACTGTCACTGTCACTGTCACTGTCACTGTCACTGTCACTGTCACTGTCACTGTCACTGTCACTGTCACTGTCACTGTCACTGTCACTGTCACTGTCACTGTCACTGTCACTGTCACTGTCACTGTCACTGTCACTGTCACTGTCACTGTCACTGTCACTGTCACAGTCACAGTCACAGTCACAGTCACAGTCACAGTCACTGTCACTGTCACTGTCACTGTCACTGTCACTGTCACTGTCACTGTCACTGTCACTGTCACTGTCACTGTCACTGTCACTGTCACTGTCACTGTCACTGTCACTGTCACTGTCACTGTCACTGTCACTGTCACTGTCACTGTCACTGTCACTGTCACTGTCACTGTCACTGTCACTGTCACTGTCACTGTCACTGTCACTGTCACTGTCACTGTCACTGTCACTGTCACTGTCACTGTCACTGTCACTGTCACTGTCACTGTCACTGTCACTGTCACTGTCACTGTCACTGTCACTGTCACTGTCACTGTCACTGTCACTGTCACTGTCACTGTCACTGTCACTGTCACTGTCACTGTCACTGTCCCTGTCACTGTCACTGTCACTGTCACTGTCACTGTCACTGTCACTGTCACTGTCACTGTCACTGTCACTGTCACTGTCACTGTCACTGTCACTGTCACTGTCACTGTCACTGTCACTGTCACTGTCACTGTCACTGTCACTGTCACTGTCACTGTCACTGTCACTGTCACTGTCACTGTCACTGTCACTGTCACTGTCACTGTCACTGTCACTGTCACTGTCACTGTCACTGTCACTGTCACTGTCACTGTCACTGTCACTGTCACTGTCACTGTCACTGTCACTGTCACTGTCACTGTCACTGTCACTGTCACTGTCACTGTCACTGTCACTGTCACTGTCACTGTCACTGTCACTGTCACTGTCACTGTCACTGTCACTGTCACTGTCACTGTCACTGTCACTGTCACATGTCACTGTCACTGTCACTGTCACTGTCACTGTCACTGTCACTGTCACTGTCACTGTCACTGTCACTGTCACTGTCACTGTCACTGTCACTGTCACTGTCACTGTCACTGTCACTGTCACTGTCACTGTCACTGTCACTGTCACTGTCACTGTCACTGTCACTGTCACTGTCACTGTCACTGTCACTGTCACTGTCACTGTCACTGTCACTGTCACTGTCACTGTCACTGTCACTGTCACTGTCACTGTCACTGTCACTGTCACTGTCACTGTCACTGTCACTGTCACTGTCACTGTCACTGTCACTGTCACTGTCACTGTCACTGTCACTGTCACTGTCACTGTACTGTCACTGTCACTGTCACTGTCACTGTCACTGTCACTGTCACTGTCACTGTCACTGTCGTCACTGTCACTGTCACTGTCACTGTCACTGTCACTGTCACTGTCACTGTCACTGTCACTGTCACTGTCACTGTCACTGTCACTGTCACTGTCACTGTCACTGTCACTGTCACTGTCACTGTCACTGTCACTGTCACTGTCACTGTCACTGTCACTGTCACTGTCACTGTCACTGTCACTGTCACTGTCACTGTCACTGTCACTGTCACTGTCACTGTCACTGTCATGTCACTGTCACTGTCACTGTCACTGTCACTGTCACTGTCCACTGTCACTGTCACTGTCACTGTCACTGTCACTGTCACTGTCACTGTCACTGTCACTGTCACTGTCACTGTCACTGTCACTGTCACTGTCACTGTCACTGTCACTGTCACTGTCACTGTCACTGTCACTGTCACTGTCACTGTCACTGTCACTGTCACTGTCACAGTCAATGTCACAGTCAATGTCACAGGCACAGTCACAGTCACAATCACAATCACAGTCACAATCACAGTCACAATCACAGTCACAGTCACACTGTCACTGTCACTGTCACTGTCACTGTCACTGTCACTGTCACTGTCACTGTCACTGTCACTGTCACTGTCACTGTCACTGTCACTGTCACTGTCACTGTCACTGTCACTGTCACTGTCACTGTCACTGTCACTGTCACTGTCACTGTCACTGTCACTGTCACTGTCACTGTCACTGTCACTGTCACTGTCACTGTCACTGTCACTGTCACTGTCACTGTCACTGTCACTGTCACTGTCACTGTCACTGTCACTGTCACTGTCACTGTCACTGTCACTGTCACTGTCACTGTCACTGTCACTGTCACTGTCACTGTCACTGTCACTGTCACTGTCACTGTCACTGTCACTGTCACTGTCACTGTCACTGTCACTGTCACTGTCACTGTCACTGTCACTGTCACTGTCACTGTCACTGTCACTGTCACTGTCACTGTCACTGTCACTGTCACTGTCACTGTCACTGTCACTGTCACTGTCACTGTCACTGTCACTGTCACTGTCACTGTCACTGTCACTGTCACTGTCACTGTCACTGTCACTGTCACTGTCACTGTCACTGTCACTGTCACTGTCACTGTCACTGTCACTGTCACTGTCACTGTCACTGTCACTGTCACTGTCACTGTCACTGTCACTGTCACTGTCACTGTCACTGTCACTGTCACTGTCACTGTCACTGTCACTGTCACTGTCACTGTCACTGTCACTGTCACTGTCACTGTCACTGTCACTGTCACTGTCACTGTCACTGTCACTGTCACTGTCACTGTCACTGTCACTGTCACTGTCACTGTCACTGTCACTGTCACTGTCACTGTCACTGTCACTGTCACTGTCACTGTCACTGTCACTGTCACTGTCACTGTCACTGTCACTGTCACTGTCACTGTCACTGTCACTGTCACTGTCACTGTCACTGTCACTGTCACTGTCACTGTCACTGTCACTGTCACTGTCACTGTCACTGTCACTGTCACTGTCACTGTCACTGTCACTGTCACTGTCACTGTCACTGTCACTGTCACTGTCACTGTCACTGTCACTGTCACTGTCACTGTCACTGTCACTGTCACTGTCACTGTCACTGTCACTGTCACTGTCACTGTCACTGTCACTGTCACTGTCACTGTCACTGTCACTGTCACTGTCACTGTCACTGTCACTGTCACTGTCACTGTCACTGTCACTGTCACTGTCACTGTCACTGTCACTGTCACTGTCACTGTCACTGTCACTGTCACTGTCACTGTCACTGTCACTGTCACTGTCACTGTCACTGTCACTGTCACTGTCACTGTCACTGTCACTGTCACTGTCACTGTCACTGTCACTGTCACTGTCACTGTCACTGTCACTGTCACTGTCACTGTCACTGTCACTGTCACTGTCACTGTCACTGTCACTGTCACTGTCACTGTCACTGTCACTGTCACTGTCACTGTCACTGTCACTGTCACTGTCACTGTCACTGTCACTGTCACTGTCACTGTCACTGTCACTGTCACTGTCACTGTCACTGTCACTGTCACTGTCACTGTCACTGTCACTGTCACTGTCACTGTCACTGTCACTGTCACTGTCACTGTCACTGTCACTGTCACTGTCACTGTCACTGTCACTGTCACTGTCACTGTCACTGTCACTGTCACTGTCACTGTCACTGTCACTGTCACTGTCACTGTCACTGTCACTGTCACTGTCACTGTCACTGTCACTGTCACTGTCACTGTCACTGTCACTGTCACTGTCACTGTCACTGTCACTGTCACTGTCACTGTCACTGTCACTGTCACTGTCACTGTCACTGTCACTGTCACTGTCACTGTCACTGTCACTGTCACTGTCACTGTCACTGTCACTGTCACTGTCACTGTCACTGTCACTGTCACTGTCACTGTCACTGTCACTGTCACTGTCACTGTCACTGTCACTGTCACTGTCACTGTCACTGTCACTGTCACTGTCACTGTCACTGTCACTGTCACTGTCACTGTCACTGTCACTGTCACTGTCACTGTCACTGTCACTGTCACTGTCACTGTCACTGTCACTGTCACTGTCACTGTCACTGTCACTGTCACTGTCACTGTCACTGTCACTGTCACTGTCACTGTCACTGTCACTGTCACTGTCACTGTCACTGTCACTGTCACTGTCACTGTCACTGTCACTGTCACTGTCACTGTCACTGTCACTGTCACTGTCACTGTCACTGTCACTGTCACTGTCACTGTCACTGTCACTGTCACTGTCACTGTCACTGTCACTGTCACTGTCACTGTCACTGTCACTGTCACTGTCACTGTCACTGTCACTGTCACTGTCACTGTCACTGTCACTGTCACTGTCACTGTCACTGTCACTGTCACTGTCACTGTCACTGTCACTGTCACTGTCACTGTCACTGTCACTGTCACTGTCACTGTCACTGTCACTGTCACTGTCACTGTCACTGTCACTGTCACTGTCACTGTCACTGTCACTGTCACTGTCACTGTCACTGTCACTGTCACTGTCACTGTCACTGTCACTGTCACTGTCACTGTCACTGTCACTGTCACTGTCACTGTCACTGTCACTGTCACTGTCACTGTCACTGTCACTGTCACTGTCACTGTCACTGTCACTGTCACTGTCACTGTCACTGTCACTGTCACTGTCACTGTCACTGTCACTGTCACTGTCACTGTCACTGTCACTGTCACTGTCACTGTCACTGTCACTGTCACTGTCACTGTCACTGTCACTGTCACTGTCACTGTCACTGTCACTGTCACTGTCACTGTCACTGTCACTGTCACTGTCACTGTCACTGTCACTGTCACTGTCACTGTCACTGTCACTGTCACTGTCACTGTCACTGTCACTGTCACTGTCACTGTCACTGTCACTGTCACTGTCACTGTCACTGTCACTGTCACTGTCACTGTCACTGTCACTGTCACTGTCACTGTCACTGTCACTGTCACTGTCACTGTCACTGTCACTGTCACTGTCACTGTCACTGTCACTGTCACTGTCACTGTCACTGTCACTGTCACTGTCACTGTCACTGTCACTGTCACTGTCACTGTCACTGTCACTGTCACTGTCACTGTCACTGTCACTGTCACTGTCACTGTCACTGTCACTGTCACTGTCACTGTCACTGTCACTGTCACTGTCACTGTCACTGTCACTGTCACTGTCACTGTCACTGTCACTGTCACTGTCACTGTCACTGTCACTGTCACTGTCACTGTCACTGTCACTGTCACTGTCACTGTCACTGTCACTGTCACTGTCACTGTCACTGTCACTGTCACTGTCACTGTCACTGTCACTGTCACTGTCACTGTCACTGTCACTGTCACTGTCACTGTCACTGTCACTGTCACTGTCACTGTCACTGTCACTGTCACTGTCACTGTCACTGTCACTGTCACTGTCACTGTCACTGTCACTGTCACTGTCACTGTCACTGTCACTGTCACTGTCACTGTCACTGTCACTGTCACTGTCACTGTCACTGTCACTGTCACTGTCACTGTCACTGTCACTGTCACTGTCACTGTCACTGTCACTGTCACTGTCACTGTCACTGTCACTGTCACTGTCACTGTCACTGTCACTGTCACTGTCACTGTCACTGTCACTGTCACTGTCACTGTCACTGTCACTGTCACTGTCACTGTCACTGTCACTGTCACTGTCACTGTCACTGTCACTGTCACTGTCACTGTCACTGTCACTGTCACTGTCACTGTCACTGTCACTGTCACTGTCACTGTCACTGTCACTGTCACTGTCACTGTCACTGTCACTGTCACTGTCACTGTCACTGTCACTGTCACTGTCACTGTCACTGTCACTGTCACTGTCACTGTCACTGTCACTGTCACTGTCACTGTCACTGTCACTGTCACTGTCACTGTCACTGTCACTGTCACTGTCACTGTCACTGTCACTGTCACTGTCACTGTCACTGTCACTGTCACTGTCACTGTCACTGTCACTGTCACTGTCACTGTCACTGTCACTGTCACTGTCACTGTCACTGTCACTGTCACTGTCACTGTCACTGTCACTGTCACTGTCACTGTCACTGTCACTGTCACTGTCACTGTCACTGTCACTGTCACTGTCACTGTCACTGTCACTGTCACTGTCACTGTCACTGTCACTGTCACTGTCACTGTCACTGTCACTGTCACTGTCACTGTCACTGTCACTGTCACTGTCACTGTCACTGTCACTGTCACTGTCACTGTCACTGTCACTGTCACTGTCACTGTCACTGTCACTGTCACTGTCACTGTCACTGTCACTGTCACTGTCACTGTCACTGTCACTGTCACTGTCACTGTCACTGTCACTGTCACTGTCACTGTCACTGTCACTGTCACTGTCACTGTCACTGTCACTGTCACTGTCACTGTCACTGTCACTGTCACTGTCACTGTCACTGTCACTGTCACTGTCACTGTCACTGTCACTGTCACTGTCACTGTCACTGTCACTGTCACTGTCACTGTCACTGTCACTGTCACTGTCACTGTCACTGTCACTGTCACTGTCACTGTCACTGTCACTGTCACTGTCACTGTCACTGTCACTGTCACTGTCACTGTCACTGTCACTGTCACTGTCACTGTCACTGTCACTGTCACTGTCACTGTCACTGTCACTGTCACTGTCACTGTCACTGTCACTGTCACTGTCACTGTCACTGTCACTGTCACTGTCACTGTCACTGTCACTGTCACTGTCACTGTCACTGTCACTGTCACTGTCACTGTCACTGTCACTGTCACTGTCACTGTCACTGTCACTGTCACTGTCACTGTCACTGTCACTGTCACTGTCACTGTCACTGTCACTGTCACTGTCACTGTCACTGTCACTGTCACTGTCACTGTCACTGTCACTGTCACTGTCACTGTCACTGTCACTGTCACTGTCACTGTCACTGTCACTGTCACTGTCACTGTCACTGTCACTGTCACTGTCACTGTCACTGTCACTGTCACTGTCACTGTCACGGTCACTGTCACTGTCACTGTCACTGTCACTGTCACTGTCACTGTCACTGTCACTGTCACTGTCACTGTCACTGTCACTGTCACAGTCACAGTCACAGTCACTGTCACAGTCAATGTCACAGTCACAGTCACAGGCACAGTCACAGTCACAATCACAATCACAATCACAGTCACAATCACAGTCACAATCACAGTCACAGTCACAGTGACAGTCACTGTCACTGTCACTGTCACTGTCACTGTCACTGTCACTGTCACTGTCACTGTCACTGTCACTGTCACTGTCACTGTCACTGTCACTGTCACTGTCACTGTCACTGTCACTGTCACTGTCACTGTCACTGTCACTGTCACTGTCACTGTCACTGTCACTGTCACTGTCACTGTCACTGTCACTGTCACTGTCACTGTCACTGTCACTGTCACTGTCACTGTCACTGTCACTGTCACTGTCACTGTCACTGTCACTGTCACTGTCACTGTCACTGTCACTGTCACTGTCACTGTCACTGTCACTGTCACTGTCACTGTCACTGTCACTGTCACTGTCACTGTCACTGTCACTGTCACTGTCACTGTCACTGTCACTGTCACTGTCACTGTCACTGTCACTGTCACTGTCACTGTCACTGTCACTGTCACTGTCACTGTCACTGTCACTGTCACTGTCACTGTCACTGTCACTGTCACTGTCACTGTCACTGTCACTGTCACTGTCACTGTCACTGTCACTGTCACTGTCACTGTCACTGTCACTGTCACTGTCACTGTCACTGTCACTGTCACTGTCACTGTCACTGTCACTGTCACAGTCACAGTCACAGTCACAGTGACAGTGACAGTCACAGTCACAGTCACTGTCACTGTCACTGTCACTGTCACTGTCACTGTCACTGTCACTGTCACTGTCACCAGTAAAAAATAACAAAATATGTTCACAGTTTTTACCTCCAGTACGAGTTTTCTTCTGGACGCATTGCATCGAATGCCCCAGAAGGCTCGGCACCGAAAGACCGTGCGATATAGACCAGTTTCAGTAACTTCGGCTCACGAAAGCCCTAAGGCTTCGACAGGGCTACGAAGGCTGAGTCGCAACAGACTTACGCCATCACGAATCTTTTTGCGTTGCATAGATTTGTGCATGCCAGGTTTTTGGCGTTGCGACCGACTGTACACCTACCGACTGTCTTCCGATTATCGGCGAAGGAGCAAAAATAAAAGAGGGAAAGATTGCAGAGTTGCGTTTAGCATTTGACCACCAGCTAACGACCGCAATAGTCAATGACACGGAGTTTCCTCTGGGATACAGAACAAGTTTAAAATTTTCTGTTTTTTTTTCTGCGCCTCGAATATTCACAAGAGTGATATCCAAAGTAAATTTAAGGCAATTTTATGTGCGAGAAATTATATATAAAAAAAAAAAAAAAAAAACAAAACTATAGTTCTAGGTTTCGAATATGTTTAGTTTATTTCATATTGTAAAAGTTTAAATCCAAATAGTAATACCCTGCTAGTTTTCTTTTGAAATCGCGTTATCCTGTTTCCAAGTGAACAAATTTTATTCGGTATTTAATAATTCCCGAAAATATCATCCCAAAAAAAAAAAAGTTATAAATATTTTAATTAATTCCTGAAATGAAATCCTGAATAAATCCCTGAAAAGAAAGAAATACAAAAATAAAAAAAACCTGAAAAGAAAATACCTACCATTTAAAAATATAAAAAAAAGGAAACCTGAAAGAAATGAAGGTGATATTATCAGTATAAAAATAATCAAATGTACCTTTTATTTAGTACCATCAGCTGTTTCGTGCGCACGGATCATCCTGAAAAATAAAAAAAAATCGTAAGTAAAGATAAAGTTACTTTTATACTATATTGAAATTTGTGTTATCACTGATATTATGTAAGTTTTCCTTAAATTTCTTTTATAAAAAAAAAAAACATACAATTTAAATCCTTACTATATATATATATAAAGGGTGATTTTTTAGCTGGTTTGGTTTTGGCAACACTGGTTTTGACAGCTGACGTGTGTTTAGTACCTTGTGTCACTGTCAAACAGCTTCAGTTTGGTTTGCAATTTAACCATGGATCGTCTTACAAATGAACAACGCTTGCAAATTATTGAATTTTACTATCAAAATTCGTGCTCGGTTCGAAATGTTCATCGCGCGCTGCTTCCATTTTATGGTGAGGCTCATTTTTGGTTGAATGGGTACGTAAATAAGCACAATTGCCGCATTTGGAGTGAAGATCAGCCAGAAGCATTGCAACAGCTACCAATGCATCCCGAAAAAGCCACTGTTTGGTGCGGTTTATGGGCCGGCGGCATTATTGGGCCATATTTCTTCAAAGATGATGCGAATCGCAGCGTTACTGTCAATGGTGAACGCTACCGAGCGATGATAACAAACTTTTTTTGCCCGAAATGGAAGTTCTTGACTTGCATGATATGTGGTTTCAACAAGACGGTGCCACATGCCACACAGCACGCGAAACAATGGCGAAATTGCGAGGCGAGTTTGGTGAACAGTTAATTTCACGTTTCGGGCCGGTCAATTGGCCGCCTAGATCGTGCGATTTGACACCATTAGACTATTTTTTGTGGGGGTATGTCAAGGCTAATGTCTATAGGGACAAGCCCGCTTCGATTGACGCACTGGAAGCCAACATCCATGCATTCATTCGTGAGATACCGGCCGATATGTGTGAAAGAGTATGCCAAAATTGGACTCAGCGGATGGGCTACCTGAGACGCAGCCGCGGTCAACATTTGCATGAAACTATCTTTAAACATTAAATTGCAAAGTTCAAACTATCGATTCAAATAAATATTTCATTCATTTTTTCGAATTTTTTGTGTTTTTTTTTTTTTTAAAGTTCTAAACCTCTTAAAAAATCACCCGTTATATTCACTATATCCCTAACTTACCTTGATCTTTTGTTATAAATTACCGAGTTTGATTTGATACCGCGGCTTCATGGAACTTACTTGTCGAATTACATTTGTTTTATTAAAACTGTCGGATTTTCACTTAATTTTCTTTGAACATTTACCACTTGAATAACAAACGCATAAGATATATACTTAAGATACCAACGATTTGGTTTAACACCCTCAGTGTTACGGTTGATATCATAAAGAAATGTTCTTTTTCCTTCTACTTAATAAATTTGTAATGAAACCACATTAAAAAAAAAAAAACAAGTTTTATTTTTGAAATATGAAAACACTATAATGTTTTAAGTGTCATCCACCTTGGCGAGGTAGAGTGGTGAAGTAAAGGTGAGATAAATTTAATCAGGCGTATATGCCATGATAGGGGCCATCTACAAATGTTCGGCCTTTGACGGCCATGGAGCCCTGACTCTGGAAGTCAGTGGTTGGGTGGGTACCGCCCTGGGTCAATAACACCAGACCCAGATTTTTTTTTGTGTTCGTTTTCCCTTATCCTATCCTCTTACATAAGTTTTTAAATCTTTCTATCCCTTTAGCTAAGTACGCTTCGCACAGAACAGTTTTTTTTTATTGGCGTGAATAATTTTTTTGAAAAATCGATACTTTTAAGTATCAATCTTCCCTTCTTCCTCTTATCCCTTAAGTTCCTCCGGCATGAAAAAAATTATATATGTGATTTGGACTGCGGAAAGAATCCCCCCCTCGACTGAGCTATAGCCGCACAACTGCCAGCATGCCGAATCCTCCGCTGGGTATGAAAATTTTCTTTCGCTGAAAATTTTCAATCTTCATCATACCCTAGTCACACCTCTACAACCTGTATACGTATTTTAAGATTGCTTCTTCTCATTACAACTTTTGAGTAAAAGATTTGAATGCTTCTTTTAACCGCATTAAGTGCTGATTCCAAAACGGTATCATTTATCTCTGTACGAATTACCGTTGGCCAGATACACTCCAAAACCTTTTTCAATATTCTTGATTTTTCCCATCATGAAGAAAAATCAAAAACGTTTTGGAGTGTATCTGACCAGCGGTAAGCGTATAGCGATTATCGATACATTTTTGAAATCAGCAATTGATGCTTTAGAAACGAGTATCAAAATTTGTTAAAAAAGAATCACCATTAAAAAAAATTTACTTTTGGAACTCGCATATTGGAACCTGTATACGTATTTTAAGAGTGCTTCTTCTCATTACAACTTTTGAGTAAAAGATTTGAATGCTTCTTTTAACCGCATTCAGTGCTGATTCCAAAACGGTATCATTTATCTCTGTACGAATTACCGTTGGCCAGATACACTCCAAAACCTTTTTCAATATTCTTGATTTTTCCCATCATGAATAAAAATCAAAAACGTTTTGGAGTGTATCTTACCAACGGTAAGTCGCATAGCGATTCTTAATACCTTTCTGAAATCAGCAATTGATGCTTTAGAAACGAGTATCAAAATTTGTTATAAAAGAAGCACCATTAAAACAAAATTGCTTTTGGGACTCGAATATTGGAACTTGTGTGCGTATTTTAAGAGTGCTTTTTCTCATTAAAACTCTTGAGTAAAAGATTTGAATGATTCTTTTAACCGCATTAAGTGCTGATTCCAAAACGGTATCATTTATCTCTGTACGAATTACCGTTGGCCAGAAACACTCCAAAACCTTTTTCAATATTCTTGATTTTTCCCATCATGAAGAAAAATCAAAAACGTTTTGGAGTGTATCTGACCAGCGTAAGCGTATAGCGATTGTTGATACATTTTTGAAATCAGCAATTGATGCTTTAGAAACGAGTATCAAAATTTGTTAAAAAAGAATCACCATTAAAAAAAAAATTTACTTTTGGGACTCGCATATTGTATATATATATATATTTTAAGAGTGCTTCTTCTCATTACAACTTTTGAGTAAAAGATTTGAATGCTTCTTTTAACCGCATTAAGTGCTGATTCCAAAACGGTATCATTTATCTCTGTACGAATTACCGTTGGCCAGATACACTCGAAAAGCTTTTTCAATATTCTTGATTTTTCCCATCATGAAGAAAAATCAAAAACGTTTTGGAGTGTATCTGACCAACGGTAAGTCGTATAGCGATTGTTGATACCTTTCTGAAATCAGCAATTGATGCTTTAGAAACGAGTATCAAAATTTGTTAAAAAAGAATCACCATTAAAACAAAATTACTTTTGGGACTCACATATTGGAACCTGTATACGTATTTTAAGAGTGCTTCTTCTCATTACAACTTTTGAGTAAAAGATTTAAATGCTTCTTTTAACCGCATTAAGTGCTGATTCCAAAACGGTATCATTTATCTCTGTGCGAATTACCATTGGCCAGATACACTCCAAATGCTTTTTCAATATTCTTGATTTTTCCCATCATGAAGAAAAATCAAAAACGTTTTGGAGTGTATCTGACCAACGGTAAGTTGTATAGCGGTAGTTGATACCTTTTTGAAATCAGCAATTGATGCTTTAGAAACGAGTACCAAAATTTTTTATAAAAGAATCACCATTAAAACAAAATTGCTTTTGGGACTCGCATATTGGAACTTGTATGCGTATTTTAAGAGTGCTTTTTCTCATTAAAACTCTTGAGTAAAAGATTTGAATGCTTCTTTTAACCGCATTAAGTGCTGATTCCAAAACGGTATCATTTATCTCTGTACGAATTACCGTTGGCCAGATACACTCCAAAACCTTTTTCAATATTCTTGATTTTTCCCATCATGAAGAAAATCAAAAACGTTTCGAAGTGTATCTGACCAGCGTAAGCGTATAGCGATTGTTGATACAATTTTGAAATCAGCAATTGATGCTTTAGAAACGAGTATCAAAATTTGTTAAAAAAGAATTACCATTAAAAAAAACATTTACTTTTGGGACTCGCATATTGTATATATATATATTTTAAGAGTGCTTCTTCTTATTACAACTTTTGAGTAAAAGATTTGAATGCTTCTTTTAACCGCATTCAGTGCTGATTCCAAAACGGTATCATTTATCTCTGTACGAATTACCGTTGGCCAGAAACACTCCAAAACCTTTTTCAATATTCTTGATTTTTCCCATCATGAATAAAAATCAAAAACGTTTTGGAGTGTATCTTACCAACGGTAAGTCGCATAGCGATTCTTAATACCTTTCTGAAATCAGCAATTGATGCTTTAGAAACGAGTATCAAAATTTGTTATAAAAGAATCACCATTAAAACAAAATTGCTTTTGGGACTCGAATATTGGAACTTGTGTGCGTATTTTAAGAGTGCTTTTTCTCATTAAAACTCTTGAGTAAAAGATTTGAATGATTCTTTTAACCGCATTAAGTGCTGATTCCAAAACGGTATCATTTATCTCTGTACGAATTACTGTTGGCCAGAAACACTCCAAAACCTTTTTCAATATTCTTGATTTTTCCCATCATGAATAAAAATCAAAAACGTTTTGGAGTGTATCTTACCAACGGTAAGTCGCATAGCGATTCTTAATACCTTTCTGAAATCAGCAATTGATGCTTTAGAAACGAGTATCAAAATTTGTTATAAAAGAAATACCATTAAAACAAAATTGCTTTTGGGACTCGAATATTGGAACTTGTGTGCGTATTTTAAGAGTGCTTTTTCTCATTAAAACTCTTGAGTAAAAGATTTGAATGATTCTTTTAACCGCATTAAGTGCTGATTCCAAAACGGTATCATTTATCTCTGTACGAATTACCGTTGGCCAGAAACACTCCAAAACCTTTTTCAATATTCTTGATTTTTCCCATCATGAAGAAAAATCAAAAACGTTTTGGAGTGTATCTGACCAGCGTAAGCGTATAGCGATTGTTGATACATTTTTGAAATCAGCAATTGATGCTTTAGAAACGAGTATCAAAATTTGTTAAAAAAGAATCACCATTAAAAAAAAAATTTACTTTTGGGACTCGCATATTGTATATATATATATATTTTAAGAGTGCTTCTTCTCATTACAACTTTTGAGTAAAAGATTTGAATGCTTCTTTTAACCGCATTAAGTGCTGATTCCAAAACGGTATCATTTATCTCTGTACGAATTACCGTTGGCCAGATACACTCGAAAAGCTTTTTCAATATTCTTGATTTTTCCCATCATGAAGAAAAATCAAAAACGTTTTGGAGTGTATCTGACCAACGGTAAGTCGTATAGCGATTGTTGATACCTTTCTGAAATCAGCAATTGATGCTTAAGAAACGAGTATCAAAATTTGTTAAAAAAGAATCACCATTAAAACAAAATTACTTTTGGGACTCACATATTGGAACCTGTATACGTATTTTAAGAGTGCTTCTTCTCATTACAACTTTTGAGTAAAAGATTTAAATGCTTCTTTTAACCGCATTAAGTGCTGATTCCAAAACGGTATCATTTATCTCTGTGCGAATTACCGTTGGCCAGATACACTCCAAATGCTTTTTCAATATTCTTGATTTTTCCCATCATGAAGAAAAATCAAAAACGTTTTGGAGTGTATCTGACCAACGGTAAGTTGTATAGCGGTAGTTGATACCTTTTTGAAATCAGCAATTGATGCTTTAGAAACGAGTACCAAAATTTTTTATAAAAGAATCACCATTAAAACAAAATTGCTTTTGGGACTCGCATATTGGAACTTGTATGCGTATTTTAAGAGTGCTTTTTCTCATTAAAACTCTTGAGTAAAAGATTTGAATGCTTCTTTTAACCGCATTAAGTGCTGATTCCAAAACGGTATCATTTATCTCTGTACGAATTACCGTTGGCCAGATACACTCCAAAACCTTTTTCAATATTCTTGATTTTTCCCATCATGAAGAAAAATCAAAAACGTTTCGGAGTGTATCTGACCAGCGTAAGCGTATAGCGATTGTTGATACATTTTTGAAATCAGCAATTGATGCTTTAGAAACGAGTATCAAAATTTGTTAAAAAAGAATTACCATTAAAAAAAAAATTTACTTTTGGGACTCGCATATTGTATATATATATATTTTAAGAGTGCTTCTTCTTATTACAACTTTTGAGTAAAAGATTTGAATGCTTCTTTTAACCGCATTAAGTGCTGATTCCAAAACGGTATCATTTATCTCTGTGCGAATTACCGTTGGCCAGATACACTCCAAATGCTTTTCCAATATTCTTGATTTTTCCCATCATGAAGAAAAATCAAAAACGTTTTGGAGTGTATCTGACCAACGGTAAGTCGTATAGCGATTGTTGATACCTTTCTGAAATCAGCAATTGATGCTTTAGAAACGAGTATCAAAATTTGTTAAAAAAGAATCACCATTAAAACAAAATTACTTTTGGGACTCACATATTGGAACCTGTATACGTATTTTAAGAGTGCTTTTTCTCATTACAACTCTTGAGTAAAAGATTTGAATGCTCCTTTTAACCGCATTAAGTGCTGATTCCAAAACGGTATCATTGATCTCTGTTCGAATTAACGTTGGCCAGATACACTCGAAAACCTTTTTCAATATTCTTGATTTTTCCCATCATGAAGAAAAATCAAAAACGTTTTGGAGTGTATCTTACCAACGGTAAGTCGCATAGCGACTCCTGATACCTTTCTGAAATCAGCAATTGATGTTTTAGAAACGGGTATCAAAATTTGTTAAAAAAGAATCACCATTAAAAAAAAATTTACTTTTGGGTCTGGCATATTGGAACCTGTATACGTATTTTAAGAGTGCTTTTTCTCATTACAACTCTTGAGTAAAAGATTTGAATGCTTCTTTTAACCGCATTAAGTGCTGATTCCAAAACGGTATCATTTATCTCTGTGCGAATTACCGTTGGCCAGATACACTCCAAATGCTTTTTCAATATTCTTGATTTTTCCCATCATGAAGAAAAATCAAAAACGTTTTGGAGTGTATCTGACCAACGGTAAGTCGTATAGCGATTGTTGATACCTTTCTGAAATCAGCAATTGATGCTTTAGAAACGAGTATTAAAATTTGTTAAAAAAGAATCACCATTAAAACAAAATTACTTTTGGGACTCACATATTGGAACCTGTATACGTATTTTAAGAGTGCTTCTTCTCATTACAACTTTTGAGTAAAAGATTTTAATGCTTCTTTTAACCGAATTAAGTGCTGATTCCAAAACGGTATCATTGATCTCTGTGCGAATTAACGTTGGCCAGATACACTCGAAAACCTTTTTCAATATTCTTGATTTTTCCCATCATGAAGAAAAATCAAAAACGTTTTGGAGTGTATCTGACCAACGGTAAGTTGTATAGCGGTAGTTGATACCTTTTTGAAATCAGCAATTGATGCTTTAGAAACGAGTATCAAAATTTGTTAAAAAAGAATCACCATTAAAAAAAATTTACTTTTGGGACTCGCATATTGGAACCTGCATGTATACGTATTTTAAGAGTGCTTCTTCTCATTACAACTTTTGAGTAAAAGATTTAAATGCTTCTTTTAACCGCATTAAGTGCTGATTCCAAAACGGTATCATTTATCTCTGTACGAATTACCGTTGGCCAGAAACACTCCAAAACCTTTTTCAATATTCTTGATTTTTCCCATCATGAAGAAAAATCAAAAACGTTTTGGAGTGTATCTGACCAGCGTAAGCGTATAGCGATTGTTGATACATTTTTGAAATCAGCAATTGATGCTTTAGAAACGAGTATCAAAATTTGTTAAAAAAGAATCACCATTAAAAAAAAAATTTACTTTTGGGACTCGCATATTGTATATATATATATATTTTAAGAGTGCTTCTTCTCATTACAACTTTTGAGTAAAAGATTTGAATGCTTCTTTTAACCGCATTAAGTGCTGATTCCAAAACGGTATCATTTATCTCTGTACGAATTACCGTTGGCCAGATACACTCGAAAAGCTTTTTCAATATTCTTGATTTTTCCCATCATGAAGAAAAATCAAAAACGTTTTGGAGTGTATCTGACCAACAATAAGCGTATAGCGATTGTTGATCGCTTTTTGAAATCAGCAATTGATGCTTTAGAAAGGAGTATCAAAATTTGTTAAAAAAGAATCACCATTAAAAAAAATTACTTTTTGGACTCGCATATTGGAACCTGTGTACGTATTTTAAGAGTGCTTCTTCTCATTACAACTTTTGAGTAAAAGATTTGAATGCGTCTTTTAACCGCATTAATGGCTGATTCCAAAACGGTATCATTTATCTCTATACAAATTACCGTTGGCCAGATACACTCTAAAACCTCTTTCAATATTCTTGATTTTTGCCATCATGAAGAAAAATCAAAAACGTTTTGGAGTGTATCTGACCAACGGTAAGTTGTATAGCGGTAGTTGATACCTTTTTGAAATCAGCAATTGATGCTTTAGAAACGAGTATCAAAATTTGTTAAAAAAGAATCACCATTAAAAAAAATTTACTTTTGGGACTCGCATATTGGAACCTGTATGTATACGTATTTTAAGAGTGCTTCTTCTCATTACAACTTTTGAGTAAAAGATTTAAATGCTTCTTTTAACCATATTAAGTGCTGATTCCAAAACAGTATCATTGATCTCTATACGAATAACCGTTGGCCAGATACACTCGAAAAGCTTTTCTCAATATTCTTGATTTTTCCCATCATGAATAAAAATCAAAAACGTTTTGGAGTGTATCTTACCAACGGTAAGTCGCATAGCGATTCTTAATACCTTTCTGAAATCAGCAATTGATGCTTTAGAAAGGAGTATCAAAATTTGTTAAAAAAGAATCACCATTAAAAAAAAATTACTTTTTGGACTCGCATATTGGAACCTGTGTACGTATTTTAAGAGTGCTTCTTCTCATTACAACTTTTGAGTAAAAGATTTGAATGCTTCTTTTAACCGCATTAAGTGCTGATTCCAAAACGGTATCATTTATCTCTGTGCGAATTACCGTTGGCCAGATACACTCCAAATGCTTTTTCAATATTCTTGATTTTTCCCATCATGAAGAAAAATCAAAAACGTTTTGGAGTGTATCTGACCAACGGTAAGTTGTATAGCGGTAGTTGATACCTTTTTGAAATCAGCAATTGATGCTTTAGAAACGAGTATCATAATTTGTTAAAAAAGAATCACCATTAAAAAAAATTTACTTTTGGGACTCGCATATTGGAACCTGTATGTATACGTATTTTAAGAGTGCTTCTTCTCATTACAACTTTTGAGTAAAAGATTTAAATTCTTCTTTTAACCGCATTAAGTGATGATTCCAAAACGGTATCATTTATCTCTGTACGAATTAACGTTGGCCAGATACACTCGAAAACCTTTTTCAATATTCTTGATTTTTCCCATCATGAAGAAAAATCAAAAACGTTTTGGAGTGTATCTTACCAACGGTAAGTCGCATAGCGACTCCTGATACCTTTCTGAAATCAGCAATTGATGCTTTAGAAACGAGTATCAAAATTTGTTAAAAAAGAATCACCATTAAAAAAAAATTTACTTTTGGGTCTGGCATATTGGAACCTGTATACGTATTTTAAGAGTGTTTCCCATCATGAAGAAAAATCAAAAACGTTTTGGAGTGTATCTGACCAACAATAAGCGTATAGCGATTGTTGATCGCTTTTTGAAATCAGCAATTGATGCTTTAGAAAGGAGTATCAAAATTTGTTAAAAAAGAATCACCATTAAAAAAAATTACTTTTTGGACTCGCATATTGGAACCTGTGTACGTATTTTAAGAGTGCTTCTTCTCATTACAACTTTTGAGTAAAAGATTTGAATGCTTCTTTTAACCGCATTAAGTGCTGATTCCAAAACGGTATCATTTATCTCTGTACGAATTACCGTTGGCCAGATACACTCTAAAACCTCTTTCAATATTCTTGATTTTTCCCATCATGAAGAAAAATCAAAAACGTTTTGGAGTGTATCTGACCAACGGTAAGTTGTATAGCGGTAGTTGATACCTTTTTGAAATCAGCAATTGATGCTTTAAAAACGAGTATCAAAATTTGTTAAAAACGAATCACCATTAAAAAAAATCTACTTTTGGGACTCGCATATTGGAACCTGTATGTATACGTATTTTAAGAGTGCTTCTTCTCATTACAACTTTTGAGTAAAAGATTTAAATGCTTCTTTTAACCGCATTAAGTGCTGATTCCAAAACAGTATCATTGATCTCTATACGAATAACCGTTGGCCAGATACACTCGAAAAGCTTTTCTCAATATTCTTGATTTTTCCCATCATGAATAAAAATCAAAAACGTTTTGGAGTGTATCTTACCAACGGTAAGTCGCATAGCGATTCTTAATACCTTTCTGAAATCAGCAATTGATGCTTTAGAAAGGAGTATCAAAATTTGTTAAAAAAGAATCACCATTAAAAAAAAATTACTTTTTGGACTCGCATATTGGAACCTGTGTACGTATTTTAAGAGTGCTTCTTCTCATTACAACTTTTGAGTAAAAGATTTGAATGCTTCTTTTAACCGCATTAAGTGCTGATTCCAAAACGGTATCATTTATCTCTGTGCGAATTACCGTTGGCCAGATACACTCCAAATGCTTTTTCAATATTCTTGATTTTTCCCATCATGAAGAAAAATCAAAAACGTTTTGGAGTGTATCTGACCAACGGTAAGTTGTATAGCGGTAGTTGATACCTTTTTGAAATCAGCAATTGATGCTTTAGAAACGAGTATCAAAATTTGTTAAAAAAGAATCACCATTAAAAAAAATTTACTTTTGGGACTCGCATATTGGAACCTGTATGTATACGTATTTTAAGAGTGCTTCTTCTCATTACAACTTTCGAGTAAAAGATTTAAATGCTTCTTTTAACCGCATTAAGTGATGATTCCAAAACGGTATCATTTATCTCTGTACGAATTAACGTTGGCCAGATACACTCGAAAACCTTTTTCAATATTCTTGATTTTTCCCATCATGAAGAAAAATCAAAAACGTTTTGGAGTGTATCTTACCAACGGTAAGTCGCATAGCGACTCCTGATACCTTTCTGAAATCAGCAATTGATGTTTTAGAAACGAGTATCAAAATTTGTTAAAAAAGAATCACCATTAAAAAAAAATTTACTTTTGGGTCTGGCATATTGGAACCTGTATACGTATTTTAAGAGTGCTTCTTCTTATTTCAACTTTTGAGTAAAAGATTTGAATGCTTCTTTTAACCGCATTAAGTGCTGATTCCAAAACGGTATCATTGATCTCTATACGAATAACCGTTGGCCAGATACACTCGAAAAGCTTTTTCAATATTCTTGATTTTTCCCATCATGAAGAAAAATCAAAAACGTTTTGGAGTGTATCTGACCAACAATAAGCGTATAGCGATTGTTGATCGCTTTTTGAAATCAGCAATTGATGCTTTAGAAAGGAGTATCAAAATTTGTTAAAAAAGAATCACCATTAAAAAAAATTACTTTTTGGACTCGCATATTGGAACCTGTGTACGTATTTTAAGAGTGCTTCTTCTCATTACAACTTTTGAGTAAAAGATTTGAATGCGTCTTTTAACCGCATTAAGTGCTGATTCCAAAACGGTATCATTTATCTCTATACAAATTACCGTTGGCCAGATACACTCTAAAACCTCTTTCAATATTCTTGATTTTTCCCATCATGAAGAAAAATCAAAAACGTTTTGGAGTGTATCTGACCAACGGTAAGTTGTATAGCGGTAGTTGATACCTTTTTGAAATCAGCAATTGATGCTTTAAATACAAGTATCAAAATTTGTTAAAAACGAATCACCATTAAAAAAAATCTACTTTTGGGACTCGCATATTGGAACCTGTATGTATACGTATTTTAAGAGTGCTTCTTCTCATTACAACTTTTGAGTAAAAGATTTAAATGCTTCTTTTAACCACATTAAGTGCTGATTCCAAAACAGTATCATTGATCTCTATACGAATAACCGTTGGCCAGATACACTCGAAAAGCTTTTCTCAATATTCTTGATTTTTCCCATCATGAATAAAAATCAAAAACGTTTTGGAGTGTATCTTACCAACGGTAAGTCGCATAGCGATTCTTAATACCTTTCTGAAATCAGCAATTGATGCTTTAGAAAGCAGTATCAAAATTTGTTAAAAAAGAATCACCATTAAAAAAAAATTACTTTTTGGACTCGCATATTGGAACCTGTGTACGTATTTTAAGAGTGCTTCTTCTCATTACAACTTTTGAGTAAAAGATTTGAATGCTTCTTTTAACCGCATTAAGTGCTGATTCCAAAACGGTATCATTTATCTCTGTGCGAATTACCGTTGGCCAGATACACTCCAAATGCTTTTTCAATATTCTTGATTTTTCCCATCATGAAGAAAAATCAAAAACGTTTTGGAGTGTATCTGACCAACGGTAAGTTGTATAGCGGTAGTTGATACCTTTTTGAAATCAGCAATTGATGCTTTAGAAAGGAGTATCAAAATTTGTTAAAAAAGAATCACCATTAAAAAAAAATTTACTTTTGGGACTCGCATATTGGAACCTGTATGTATACGTATTTTAAGAGTGCTTCTTCTCATTACAACTTTCAAGTAAAAGATTTAAATGCTTCTTTTAACCGCATTAAGTGATGATTCCAAAACGGTATCATTTATCTCTGTACGAATTAACGTTGGCCAGATACACTCGAAAACCTTTTTCAATATTCTTGATTTTTCCCATCATGAAGAAAAATCAAAAACGTTTTGGAGTGTATCTTACCAACGGTAAGTCGCATAGCGACTCCTGATACCTTTCTGAAATCAGCAATTGATGCTTTAGAAACGAGTATCAAAATTTGTTAAAAAAGAATCACCATTAAAAAAAAATTTACTTTTGGGTCTGGCATATTGGAACCTGTATACGTATTTTAAGAGTGCTTCTTCTTATTTCAACTTTTGAGTAAAAGATTTGAATGCTTCTTTTAACCGCATTAAGTGCTGATTCCAAAACGGTATCATTGATCTCTATACGAATAACCGTTGGCCAGATACACTCGAAAAGCTTTTTCAATATTCTTGATTTTTCCCATCATGAAGAAAAATCAAAAACGTTTTGGAGTGTATCTGACCAACAATAAGCGTATAGCGATTGTTGATCGCTTTTTGAAATCAGCAATTGATGCTTTAGAAAGGAGTATCAAAATTTGTTAAAAAAGAATCACCATTAAAAAAAATTACTTTTTGGACTCGCATATTGGAACCTGTGTACGTATTTTAAGAGTGCTTCTTCTCATTACAACTTTTGAGTAAAAGATTTGAATGCTTCTTTTAACCGCATTAAGTGCTGATTCCAAAACGGTATCATTTATCTCTGTACGAATTACCGTTGGCCAGATACACTCTAAAACCTCTTTCAATATTCTTGATTTTTCCCATCATGAAGAAAAATCAAAAACGTTTTGGAGTGTATCTGACCAACGGTAAGTTGTATAGCGGTAGTTGATACCTTTTTGAAATCAGCAATTGATGCTTTAAAAACGAGTATCAAAATTTGTTAAAAACGAATCACCATTAAAAAAAATCTACTTTTGGGACTCGCATATTGGAACCTGTATGTATACGTATTTTAAGAGTGCTTCTTCTCATTACAACTTTTGAGTAAAAGATTTAAATGCTTCTTTTAACCGCATTAAGTGCTGATTCCAAAACAGTATCATTGATCTCTATACGAATAACCGTTGGCCAGATACACTCGAAAAGCTTTTCTCAATATTCTTGATTTTTCCCATCATGAATAAAAATCAAAAACGTTTTGGAGTGTATCTTACCAACGGTAAGTCGCATAGCGATTCTTAATACCTTTCTGAAATCAGCAATTGATGCTTTAGAAAGGAGTATCAAAATTTGTTAAAAAAGAATCACCATTAAAAAAAAATTACTTTTTGGACTCGCATATTGGAACCTGTGTACGTATTTTAAGAGTGCTTCTTCTCATTAAAACTCTTGAGTAAAAGATTTGAATGCTTCTTTTAACCGCATTAAGTGCTGATTCCAGAACGGTATCATTTATCTCTGTACGAATTACCGTTGGCCAGATACACTCTAAAACCTTTTTCAATATTCTTGATTTTTCCCATCATGAAGAAAAGTCAAAAACGTTTTGGAGTGTATCTGACCAGCAGTAAGCGTATAGCGATTGTTGATACATTTTTGAAATCAGCAATTGATGCTTTAGAAACGAGTATCAAAATTTGTTAAAAAAGAATCACCATTAAAAAAAAAATTACTTTTGGGACTCGCATATTGGAACCTTGTAGCATGTCACCTTACATAGCGACGAACGCGATTGCTACACGCCTCGCCAAGCCGCGCTGCGAGTATAAAATTCCATTCACCCCCACAAAATAAAGTAGCTGGCAATACTCATTGTATTTTTCGCTCACTGAACGAAGGCGCGCCATTTTGTTCATTGAACGAACCCCGCCAAATTTGTCGCCACGATCTAAACCATCGTTCTTTTCTCCAACCGTCACTGGCACCGAAAGGTACAATTACGTTCCAGTTCCAAGAAAATTATAAATTTCGTATTGAATTTTGGATTATTTAAAGAGTGCCCGAAGAAAGGAAAAGTAATAACTTTCCTACAAATTTTGACTAATGAGAAAGACTTCATCGCGTTTTACATATATAGCAATTTAGGTAAGAATAAAATTAAAATTATTGCCCAGTAAAAAATAACAAAATATGTTCACAGTTTTTACCTCCAGTACGAGTTTTCTTCTGGACGCATTGCATCGAATGCCCCAGAAGGCTCGGCACCGAAAGACCGTGCGATATAGACCAGTTTCAGTAACTTCGGCTCACGAAAGCCCTAAGGCTTCGACAGGGCTACGAAGGCTGAGTCGCAACAGACTTACGCCATCACGAATCTTTTTGCGTTGCATAGATTTGTGCATGCCAGGTTTTTGGCGTTGCGACCGACTGTACACCTACCGACTGTCTTCCGATTATCGGCGAAGGAGCAAAAATAAAAGAGGGAAAGATTGCAGAGTTGCGTTTAGCATTTGACCACCAGCTAACGACCGCAATAGTCAATGACACGGAGTTTCCTCTGGGATACAGAACAAGTTTAAAATTTTCTGTTTTTTTTTCTGCGCCTCGAATATTCACAAGAGTGATATCCAAAGTAAATTTAAGGCAATTTTATGTGCGAGAAATTATATATAAAAAAAAAAAAAAAAAACAAAACTATAGTTCTAGGTTTCGAATATGTTTAGTTTATTTCATATTGTTAAAGTTTAAATCCAAATAGTAATACCCTGCTAGTTTTCTTTTGAAATCGCGTTATCCTGTTTCCAAGTGAACAAATTTTATTCGGTATTTAATAATTCCCGAAAATATCATCCCAAAAAAAAAAAAGTTATAAATATTTTAATTAATTCCTGAAATGAAATCCTGAATAAATCCCTGAAAAGAAAGAAATACAAAAATAAAAAAAAACCTGAAAAGAAAATACCTACCATTTAAAAATATAAAAAAAAGGAAACCTGAAAGAAATGAAGGTGATATTATCAGTATAAAAATAATCAAATGTACCTTTTATTTAGTACCATCAGCTGTTTCGTGCGCACGGATCATCCTGAAAAATAAAAAAAAATCGTAAGTAAAGATAAAGTTACTTTTATACTATATTGAAATTTGTGTTATCACTGATATTATGTAAGTTTTCCTTAAATTTCTTTTATAAAAAAAAAAAACATACAATTTAAATCCTTACTATATATATATATAAAGGGTGATTTTTTAGCTGGTTTGGTTTTGGCAACACTGGTTTTGACAGCTGACGTGTGTTTAGTACCTTGTGTCACTGTCAAACAGCTTCAGTTTGGTTTGCAATTTAACCATGGATCGTCTTACAAATGAACAACGCTTGCAAATTATTGAATTTTACTATCAAAATTCGTGCTCGGTTCGAAATGTTCATCGCGCGCTGCTTCCATTTTATGGTGAGGCTCATTTTTGGTTGAATGGGTACGTAAATAAGCACAATTGCCGCATTTGGAGTGAAGATCAGCCAGAAGCATTGCAACAGCTACCAATGCATCCCGAAAAAGCCACTGTTTGGTGCGGTTTATGGGCCGGCGGCATTATTGGGCCATATTTCTTCAAAGATGATGCGAATCGCAGCGTTACTGTCAATGGTGAACGCTACCGAGCGATGATAACAAACTTTTTTTGCCCGAAATGGAAGTTCTTGACTTGCATGATATGTGGTTTCAACAAGACGGTGCCACATGCCACACAGCACGCGAAACAATGGCGAAATTGCGAGGCGAGTTTGGTGAACAGTTAATTTCACGTTTCGGGCCGGTCAATTGGCCGCCTAGATCGTGCGATTTGACACCATTAGACTATTTTTTGTGGGGGTATGTCAAGGCTAATGTCTATAGGGACAAGCCCGCTTCGATTGACGCACTGGAAGCCAACATCCATGCATTCATTCGTGAGATACCGGCCGATATGTGTGAAAGAGTATGCCAAAATTGGACTCAGCGGATGGGCTACCTGAGACGCAGCCGCGGTCAACATTTGCATGAAATTATCTTTAAACATTAAATTGCAAAGTTCAAACTATCGATTCAAATAAATATTTCATTCATTTTTTCGAATTTTTTGTGTTTTTTTTTTTTTTAAAGTTCTAAACCTCTTAAAAAATCACCCGTTATATTCACTATATCCCTAACTTACCTTGATCTTTTGTTATAAATTACCGAGTTTGATTTGATACCGCGGCTTCATGGAACTTACTTGTCGAATTACATTTGTTTTATTAAAACTGTCGGATTTTCACTTAATTGTCTTTGAACATTTACCACTTGAATAACAAACGCATAAGATATATACTTAAGATACCAACGATTTGGTTTAACACCCTCAGTGTTACGGTTGATATCATAAAGAAATGTTCTTTTTCCTTCTACTTAATAAATTTGTAATGAAACCACATTAAAAAAAAAAAAAACAAGTTTTATTTTTGAAATATGAAAACACTATAATGTTTTAAGTGTCATCCACCTTGGCGAGGTAGAGTGGTGAAGTAAAGGTGAGATAAATTTAATCAGGCGTATATGCCATGATAGGGGCCATCTACAAATGTTCGGCCTTTGACTGCCATGGAGCCCTGACTCTGGAAGTCAGTGGTTGGGTGGGTACCGCCCTGGGTCAATAACACCAGACCCAGATTTTTTTTTGTGTTCGTTTTCCCTTATCCTATCCTCTTACATAAGTTTTTAAATCTTTCTATCCCTTTAGCTAAGTACGCTTCGCACAGAACAGTTTTTTTTTATTGGCGTGAATAATTTTTTTGAAAAATCGATACTTTTAAGTATCAATCTTCCCTTCTTCCTCTTATCCCTTAAGTTCCTCCGGCATGAAAAAAATTATATATGTGATTTGGACTGCGGAAAGAATCCCCCCCTCGACTGAGCTATAGCCGCACAACTGCCAGCATGCCGAATCCTCCGCTGGGTATGAAAATTTTCTTTCGCTGAAAATTTTCAATCTTCATCATACCCTAGTCACACCTCTACAACCTGTATACGTATTTTAAGATTGCTTCTTCTCATTACAACTTTTGAGTAAAAGATTTGAATGCTTCTTTTAACCGCATTAAGTGCTGATTCCAAAACGGTATCATTTATCTCTGTACGAATTACCGTTGGCCAGATACACTCCAAAACCTTTTTCAATATTCTTGATTTTTCCCATCATGAAGAAAAATCAAAAACGTTTTGGAGTGTATCTGACCAGCGGTAAGCGTATAGCGATTATCGATACATTTTTGAAATCAGCAATTGATGCTTTAGAAACGAGTATCAAAATTTGTTAAAAAAGAATCACCATTAAAAAAAATTTACTTTTGGAACTCGCATATTGGAACCTGTATACGTATTTTAAGAGTGCTTCTTCTCATTACAACTTTTGAGTAAAAGATTTGAATGCTTCTTTTAACCGCATTCAGTGCTGATTCCAAAACGGTATCATTTATCTCTGTACGAATTACCGTTGGCCAGATACACTCCAAAACCTTTTTCAATATTCTTGATTTTTCCCATCATGAATAAAAATCAAAAACGTTTTGGAGTGTATCTTACCAACGGTAAGTCGCATAGCGATTCTTAATACCTTTCTGAAATCAGCAATTGATGCTTTAGAAACGAGTATCAAAATTTGTTATAAAAGAATCACCATTAAAACAAAATTGCTTTTGGGACTCGAATATTGGAACTTGTGTGCGTATTTTAAGAGTGCTTTTTCTCATTAAAACTCTTGAGTAAAAGATTTGAATGATTCTTTTAACCGCATTAAGTGCTGATTCCAAAACGGTATCATTTATCTCTGTACGAATTACCGTTGGCCAGAAACACTCCAAAACCTTTTTCAATATTCTTGATTTTTCCCATCATGAAGAAAAATCAAAAACGTTTTGGAGTGTATCTGACCAGCGTAAGCGTATAGCGATTGTTGATACATTTTTGAAATCAGCAATTGATGCTTTAGAAACGAGTATCAAAATTTGTTAAAAAAGAATCACCATTAAAAAAAAAATTTACTTTTGGGACTCGCATATTGTATATATATATATATTTTAAGAGTGCTTCTTCTCATTACAACTTTTGAGTAAAAGATTTGAATGCTTCTTTTAACCGCATTAAGTGCTGATTCCAAAACGGTATCATTTATCTCTGTACGAATTACCGTTGGCCAGATACACTCGAAAAGCTTTTTCAATATTCTTGATTTTTCCCATCATGAAGAAAAATCAAAAACGTTTTGGAGTGTATCTGACCAACGGTAAGTCGTATAGCGATTGTTGATACCTTTCTGAAATCAGCAATTGATGCTTTAGAAACGAGTATCAAAATTTGTTAAAAAAGAATCACCATTAAAACAAAATTACTTTTGGGACTCACATATTGGAACCTGTATACGTATTTTAAGAGTGCTTCTTCTCATTACAACTTTTGAGTAAAAGATTTAAATGCTTCTTTTAACCGCATTAAGTGCTGATTCCAAAACGGTATCATTTATCTCTGTGCGAATTACCATTGGCCAGATACACTCCAAATGCTTTTTCAATATTCTTGATTTTTCCCATCATGAAGAAAAATCAAAAACGTTTTGGAGTGTATCTGACCAACGGTAAGTTGTATAGCGGTAGTTGATACCTTTTTGAAATCAGCAATTGATGCTTTAGAAACGAGTACCAAAATTTTTTATAAAAGAATCACCATTAAAACAAAATTGCTTTTGGGACTCGCATATTGGAACTTGTATGCGTATTTTAAGAGTGCTTTTTCTCATTAAAACTCTTGAGTAAAAGATTTGAATGCTTCTTTTAACCGCATTAAGTGCTGATTCCAAAACGGTATCATTTATCTCTGTACGAATTACCGTTGGCCAGATACACTCCAAAACCTTTTTCAATATTCTTGATTTTTCCCATCATGAAGAAAATCAAAAACGTTTCGAAGTGTATCTGACCAGCGTAAGCGTATAGCGATTGTTGATACAATTTTGAAATCAGCAATTGATGCTTTAGAAACGAGTATCAAAATTTGTTAAAAAAGAATTACCATTAAAAAAAAAATTTACTTTTGGGACTCGCATATTGTATATATATATATTTTAAGAGTGCTTCTTCTTATTACAACTTTTGAGTAAAAGATTTGAATGCTTCTTTTAACCGCATTCAGTGCTGATTCCAAAACGGTATCATTTATCTCTGTACGAATTACCGTTGGCCAGAAACACTCCAAAACCTTTTTCAATATTCTTGATTTTTCCCATCATGAATAAAAATCAAAAACGTTTTGGAGTGTATCTTACCAACGGTAAGTCGCATAGCGATTCTTAATACCTTTCTGAAATCAGCAATTGATGCTTTAGAAACGAGTATCAAAATTTGTTATAAAAGAATCACCATTAAAACAAAATTGCTTTTGGGACTCGAATATTGGAACTTGTGTGCGTATTTTAAGAGTGCTTTTTCTCATTAAAACTCTTGAGTAAAAGATTTGAATGATTCTTTTAACCGCATTAAGTGCTGATTCCAAAACGGTATCATTTATCTCTGTACGAATTACCGTTGGCCAGAAACACTCCAAAACCTTTTTCAATATTCTTGATTTTTCCCATCATGAAGAAAAATCAAAAACGTTTTGGAGTGTATCTGACCAGCGTAAGCGTATAGCGATTGTTGATACATTTTTGAAATCAGCAATTGATGCTTTAGAAACGAGTATCAAAATTTGTTAAAAAAGAATCACCATTAAAAAAAAAATTTACTTTTGGGACTCGCATATTGTATATATATATATATTTTAAGAGTGCTTCTTCTCATTACAACTTTTGAGTAAAAGATTTGAATGCTTCTTTTAACCGCATTAAGTGCTGATTCCAAAACGGTATCATTTATCTCTGTACGAATTACCGTTGGCCAGATACACTCGAAAAGCTTTTTCAATATTCTTGATTTTTCCCATCATGAAGAAAAATCAAAAACGTTTTGGAGTGTATCTGACCAACGGTAAGTCGTATAGCGATTGTTGATACCTTTCTGAAATCAGCAATTGATGCTTAAGAAACGAGTATCAAAATTTGTTAAAAAAGAATCACCATTAAAACAAAATTACTTTTGGGACTCACATATTGGAACCTGTATACGTATTTTAAGAGTGCTTCTTCTCATTACAACTTTTGAGTAAAAGATTTAAATGCTTCTTTTAACCGCATTAAGTGCTGATTCCAAAACGGTATCATTTATCTCTGTGCGAATTACCGTTGGCCAGATACACTCCAAATGCTTTTTCAATATTCTTGATTTTTTCCATCATGAAGAAAAATCAAAAACGTTTTGGAGTGTATCTGACCAACGGTAAGTTGTATAGCGGTAGTTGATACCTTTTTGAAATCAGCAATTGATGCTTTAGAAACGAGTACCAAAATTTTTTATAAAAGAATCACCATTAAAACAAAATTGCTTTTGGGACTCGCATATTGGAACTTGTATGCGTATTTTAAGAGTGCTTTTTCTCATTAAAACTCTTGAGTAAAAGATTTGAATGCTTCTTTTAACCGCATTAAGTGCTGATTCCAAAACGGTATCATTTATCTCTGTACGAATTACCGTTGGCCAGATACACTCCAAAACCTTTTTCAATATTCTTGATTTTTCCCATCATGAAGAAAAATCAAAAACGTTTCGGAGTGTATCTGACCAGCGTAAGCGTATAGCGATTGTTGATACATTTTTGAAATCAGCAATTGATGCTTTAGAAACGAGTATCAAAATTTGTTAAAAAAGAATTACCATTAAAAAAAAAATTTACTTTTGGGACTCGCATATTGTATATATATATATTTTAAGAGTGCTTCTTCTTATTACAACTTTTGAGTAAAAGATTTGAATGCTTCTTTTAACCGCATTAAGTGCTGATTCCAAAACGGTATCATTTATCTCTGTGCGAATTACCGTTGGCCAGATACACTCCAAATGCTTTTTCAATATTCTTGATTTTTCCCATCATGAAGAAAAATCAAAAACGTTTTGGAGTGTATCTGACCAACGGTAAGTCGTATAGCGATTGTTGATACCTTTCTGAAATCAGCAATTGATGCTTTAGAAACGAGTATCAAAATTTGTTAAAAAAGAATCACCATTAAAACAAAATTACTTTTGGGACTCACATATTGGAACCTGTATACGTATTTTAAGAGTGCTTTTTCTCATTACAACTCTTGAGTAAAAGATTTGAATGCTCCTTTTAACCGCATTAAGTGCTGATTCCAAAACGGTATCATTGATCTCTGTGCGAATTAACGTTGGCCAGATACACTCGAAAACCTTTTTCAATATTCTTGATTTTTCCCATCATGAAGAAAAATCAAAAACGTTTTGGAGTGTATCTTACCAACGGTAAGTCGCATAGCGACTCCTGATACCTTTCTGAAATCAGCAATTGATGTTTTAGAAACGGGTATCAAAATTTGTTAAAAAAGAATCACCATTAAAAAAAAATTTACTTTTGGGTCTGGCATATTGGAACCTGTATACGTATTTTAAGAGTGCTTTTTCTCATTACAACTCTTGAGTAAAAGATTTGAATGCTTCTTTTAACCGCATTAAGTGCTGATTCCAAAACGGTATCATTTATCTCTGTGCGAATTACCGTTGGCCAGATACACTCCAAATGCATTTTCAATATTCTTGATTTTTCCCATCATGAAGAAAAATCAAAAACGTTTTGGAGTGTATCTGACCAACGGTAAGTCGTATAGCGATTGTTGATACCTTTCTGAAATCAGCAATTGATGCTTTAGAAACGAGTATTAAAATTTGTTAAAAAAGAATCACCATTAAAACAAAATTACTTTTGGGACTCACATATTGGAACTTTTGAGTAAAAGATTTTAATGCTTCTTTTAACCGAATTAAGTGCTGATTCCAAAACGGTATCACTGATCTCTGTGCGAATTAACGTTGGCCAGATACACTCGAAAACCTTTTTCAATATTCTTGATTTTTCCCATCATGAAGAAAAATCAAAAACGTTTTGGAGTGTATCTGACCAACGGTAAGTTGTATAGCGGTAGATGATACCTTTTTGAAATCAGCAATTGATGCTTTAGAAACGAGTATCAAAATTTGTTAAAAAAGAATCACCATTAAAAAAAATTTACTTTTGGGACTCGCATATTGGAACCTGCATGTATACGTATTTTAAGAGTGCTTCTTCTCATTACAACTTTTGAGTAAAAGATTTAAATGCTTCTTTTAACCGCATTAAGTGCTGATTCCAAAACGGTATCATTTATCTCTGTACGAATTACCGTTGGCCAGAAACACTCCAAAACCTTTTTCAATATTCTTGATTTTTCCCATCATGAAGAAAAATCAAAAACGTTTTGGAGTGTATCTGACCAGCGTAAGCGTATAGCGATTGTTGATACATTTTTGAAATCAGCAATTGATGCTTTAGAAACGAGTATCAAAATTTGTTAAAAAAGAATCACCATTAAAAAAAAAATTTACTTTTGGGACTCGCATATTGTATATATATATATATTTTAAGAGTGCTTCTTCTCATTACAACTTTTGAGTAAAAGATTTGAATGCTTCTTTTAACCGCATTAAGTGCTGATTCCAAAACGGTATCATTTATCTCTGTACGAATTACCGTTGGCCAGATACACTCGAAAAGCTTTTTCAATATTCTTGATTTTTCCCATCATGAAGAAAAATCAAAAACGTTTTGGAGTGTATCTGACCAACAATAAGCGTATAGCGATTGTTGATCGCTTTTTGAAATCAGCAATTGATGCTTTAGAAAGGAGTATCAAAATTTGTTAAAAAAGAATCACCATTAAAAAAAATTACTTTTTGGACTCGCATATTGGAACCTGTGTACGTATTTTAAGAGTGCTTCTTCTCATTACAACTTTTGAGTAAAAGATTTGAATGCGTCTTTTAACCGCATTAAGTGCTGATTCCAAAACGGTATCATTTATCTCTATACAAATTACCGTTGGCCAGATACACTCTAAAACCTCTTTCAATATTCTTGATTTTTCCCATCATGAAGAAAAATCAAAAACGTTTTGGAGTGTATCTGACCAACGGTAAGTTGTATAGCGGTAGTTGATACCTTTTTGAAATCAGCAATTGATGCTTTAGAAACGAGTATCAAAATTTGTTAAAAAAGAATCACCATTAAAAAAAATTTACTTTTGGGACTCGCATATTGGAACCTGTATGTATACGTATTTTAAGAGTGCTTCTTCTCATTACAACTTTTGAGTAAAAGATTTAAATGCTTCTTTTAACCACATTAAGTGCTGATTCCAAAACAGTATCATTGATCTCTATACGAATAACCGTTGGCCAGATACACTCGAAAAGCTTTTCTCAATATTCTTGATTTTTCCCATCATGAATAAAAATCAAAAACGTTTTGGAGTGTATCTTACCAACGGTAAGTCGCATAGCGATTCTTAATACCTTTCTGAAATCAGCAATTGATGCTTTAGAAAGGAGTATCAAAATTTGTTAAAAAAGAATCACCATTAAAAAAAAATTACTTTTTGGACTCGCATATTGGAACCTGTGTACGTATTTTAAGAGTGCTTCTTCTCATTACAACTTTTGAGTAAAAGATTTGAATGCTTCTTTTAACCGCATTAAGTGCTGATTCCAAAACGGTATCATTTATCTCTGTGCGAATTACCGTTGGCCAGATACACTCCAAATGCTTTTTCAATATTCTTGATTTTTCCCATCATGAAGAAAAATCAAAAACGTTTTGGAGTGTATCTGACCAACGGTAAGTTGTATAGCGGTAGTTGATACCTTTTTGAAATCAGCAATTGATGCTTTAGAAACGAGTATCAAAATTTGTTAAAAAAGAATCACCATTAAAAAAAATTTACTTTTGGGACTCGCATATTGGAACCTGTATGTATACGTATTTTAAGAGTGCTTCTTCTCATTACAACTTTTGAGTAAAAGATTTAAATTCTTCTTTTAACCGCATTAAGTGATGAATTCCAAAACGGTATCATTTATCTCTGTACGAATTAACGTTGGCCAGATACACTCGAAAACCTTTTTCAATATTCTTGATTTTTCCCATCATGAAGAAAAATCAAAAACGTTTTGGAGTGTATCTTACCAACGGTAAGTCGCATAGCGACTCCTGATACCTTTCTGAAATCAGCAATTGATGCTTTAGAAACGAGTATCAAAATTTGTTAAAAAAGAATCACCATTAAAAAAAAATTTACTTTTGGGTCTGGCATATTGGAACCTGTATACGTATTTTAAGAGTGCTTCTTCTTATTTCAACTTTTGAGTAAAAGATTTGAATGCTTCTTTTAACCGCATTAAGTGCTGATTCCGAAACGGTATCATTGATCTCTATACGAATAACCGTTGGCCAGATACACTCGAAAAGCTTTTTCAATATTCTTGATTTTTCCCATCATGAAGAAAAATCAAAAACGTTTTGGAGTGTATCTGACCAACAATAAGCGTATAGCGATTGTTGATCGCTTTTTGAAATCAGCAATTGATGCTTTAGAAAGGAGTATCAAAATTTGTTAAAAAAGAATCACCATTAAAAAAAATTACTTTTTGGACTCGCATATTGGAACCTGTGTACGTATTTTAAGAGTGCTTCTTCTCATTACAACTTTTGAGTAAAAGATTTGAATGCTTCTTTTAACCGCATTAAGTGCTGATTCCAAAACGGTATCATTTATCTCTGTACGAATTACCGTTGGCCAGATACACTCTAAAACCTCTTTCAATATTCTTGATTTTTCCCATCATGAAGAAAAATCAAAAACGTTTTGGAGTGTATCTGACCAACGGTAAGTTGTATAGCGGTAGTTGATACCTTTTTGAAATCAGCAATTGATGCTTTAAAAACGAGTATCAAAATTTGTTAAAAACGAATCACCATTAAAAAAAATCTACTTTTGGGACTCGCATATTGGAACCTGTATGTATACGTATTTTAAGAGTGCTTCTTCTCATTACAACTTTTGAGTAAAAGATTTAAATGCTTCTTTTAACCGCATTAAGTGCTGATTCCAAAACAGTATCATTGATCTCTATACGAATAACCGTTGGCCAGATACACTCGAAAAGCTTTTCTCAATATTCTTGATTTTTCCCATCATGAATAAAAATCAAAAACGTTTTGGAGTGTATCTTACCAACGGTAAGTCGCATAGCGATTCTTAATACCTTTCTGAAATCAGCAATTGATGCTTTAGAAAGGAGTATCAAAATTTGTTAAAAAAGAATCACCATTAAAAAAAAATTACTTTTTGGACTCGCATATTGGAACCTGTGTACGTATTTTAAGAGTGCTTCTTCTCATTACAACTTTTGAGTAAAAGATTTGAATGCTTCTTTTAACCGCATTAAGTGCTGATTCCAAAACGGTATCATTTATCTCTGTGCGAATTACCGTTGGCCAGATACACTCCAAATGCTTTTTCAATATTCTTGATTTTTCCCATCATGAAGAAAAATCAAAAACGTTTTGGAGTGTATCTGACCAACGGTAAGTTGTATAGCGGTAGTTGATACCTTTTTGAAATCAGCAATTGATGCTTTAGAAACGAGTATCAAAATTTGTTAAAAAAGAATCACCATTAAAAAAAATTTACTTTTGGGACTCGCATATTGGAACCTGTATGTATACGTATTTTAAGAGTGCTTCTTCTCATTACAACTTTCGAGTAAAAGATTTAAATGCTTCTTTTAACCGCATTAAGTGATAATTCCAAAACGGTATCATTTATCTCTGTACGAATTAACGTTGGCCAGATACACTCGAAAACCTTTTTCAATATTCTTGATTTTTCCCATCATGAAGAAAAATCAAAAACGTTTTGGAGTGTATCTTACCAACGGTAAGTCGCATAGCGACTCCTGATACCTTTCTGAAATCAGCAATTGATGCTTTAGAAACGAGTATCAAAATTTGTTAAAAAAGAATCACCATTAAAAAAAAATTTACTTTTGGGTCTGGCATATTGGAACCTGTATACGTATTTTAAGAGTGCTTCTTCTTATTTCAACTTTTGAGTAAAAGATTTGAATGCTTCTTTTAACCGCATTAAGTGCTGATTCCAAAACGGTATCATTGATCTCTATACGAATAACCGTTGGCCAGATACACTCGAAAAGCTTTTTCAATATTCTTGATTTTTCCCATCATGAAGAAAAATCAAAAACGTTTTGGAGTGTATCTGACCAACAATAAGCGTATAGCGATTGTTGATCGCTTTTTGAAATCAGCAATTGATGCTTTAGAAAGGAGTATCAAAATTTGTTAAAAAAGAATCACCATTAAAAAAAATTACTTTTTGGACTCGCATATTGGAACCTGTGTACGTATTTTAAGAGTGCTTCTTCTCATTACAACTTTTGAGTAAAAGATTTGAATGCGTCTTTTAACCGCATTAAGTGCTGATTCCAAAACGGTATCATTTATCTCTATACAAATTACCGTTGGCCAGATACACTCTAAAACCTCTTTCAATATTCTTGATTTTTCCCATCATGAAGAAAAATCAAAAACGTTTTGGAGTGTATCTGACCAACGGTAAGTTGTATAGCGGTAGTTGATACCTTTTTGAAATCAGCAATTGATGCTTTAAATACGAGTATCAAAATTTGTTAAAAACGAATCACCATTAAAAAAAATCTACTTTTGGGACTCGCATATTGGAACCTGTATGTATACGTATTTTAAGAGTGCTTCTTCTCATTACAACTTTTGAGTAAAAGATTTAAATGCTTCTTTTAACCACATTAAGTGCTGATTCCAAAACAGTATCATTGATCTCTATACGAATAACCGTTGGCCAGATACACTCGAAAAGCTTTTCTCAATATTCTTGATTTTTCCCATCATGAATAAAAATCAAAAACGTTTTGGAGTGTATCTTACCAACGGTAAGTCGCATAGCGATTCTTAATACCTTTCTGAAATCAGCAATTGATGCTTTAGAAAGGAGTATCAAAATTTGTTAAAAAAGAATCACCATTAAAAAAAAATTACTTTTTGGACTCGCATATTGGAACCTGTGTACGTATTTTAAGAGTGCTTCTTCTCATTACAACTTTTGAGTAAAAGATTTGAATGCTTCTTTTAACCGCATTAAGTGCTGATTCCAAAACGGTATCATTTATCTCTGTGCGAATTACCGTTGGCCAGATACACTCCAAATGCTTTTTCAATATTCTTGATTTTTCCCATCATGAAGAAAAATCAAAAACGTTTTGGAGTGTATCTGACCAACGGTAAGTTGTATAGCGGTAGTTGATACCTTTTTGAAATCAGCAATTGATGCTTTAGAAACGAGTATCAAAATTTGTTAAAAAAGAATCACCATTAAAAAAAATTTACTTTTGGGACTCGCATATTGGAACCTGTATGTATACGTATTTTAAGAGTGCTTCTTCTCATTACAACTTTTGAGTAAAAGATTTAAATGCTTCTTTTAACCGCATTAAGTGATGATTCCAAAACGGTATCATTTATCTCTGTACGAATTAACGTTGGCCAGATACACTCGAAAACCTTTTTCAATATTCTTGATTTTTCCCATCATGAAGAAAAATCAAAAACGTTTTGGAGTGTATCTTACCAACGGTAAGTCGCATAGCGACTCCTGATACCTTTCTGAAATCAGCAATTGATGCTTTAGAAACGAGTATCAAAATTTGTTAAAAAAGAATCACCATTAAAAAAAAATTTACTTTTGGGTCTGGCATATTGGAACCTGTATACGTATTTTAAGAGTGCTTCTTCTTATTTCAACTTTTGAGTAAAAGATTTGAATGCTTCTTTTAACCGCATTAAGTGCTGATTCCAAAACGGTATCATTGATCTCTATACGAATAACCGTTGGCCAGATACACTCGAAAAGCTTTTTCAATATTCTTGATTTTTCCCATCATGAAGAAAAATCAAAAACGTTTTGGAGTGTATCTGACCAACAATAAGCGTATAGCGATTGTTGATCGCTTTTTGAAATCAGCAATTGATGCTTTAGAAAGGAGTATCAAAATTTGTTAAAAAAGAATCACCATTAAAAAAAATTACTTTTTGGACTCGCATATTGGAACCTGTGTACGTATTTTAAGAGTGCTTCTTCTCATTACAACTTTTGAGTAAAAGATTTGAATGCGTCTTTTAACCGCATTAAGTGCTGATTCCAAAACGGTATCATTTATCTCTATACAAATTACCGTTGGCCAGATACACTCTAAAACCTCTTTCAATATTCTTGATTTTTCCCATCATGAAGAAAAATCAAAAACGTTTTGGAGTGTATCTGACCAACGGTAAGTTGTATAGCGGTAGTTGATACCTTTTTGAAATCAGCAATTGATGCTTTAAATACGAGTATCAAAATTTGTTAAAAACGAATCACCATTAAAAAAAATCTACTTTTGGGACTCGCATATTGGAACCTGTATGTATACGTATTTTAAGAGTGCTTCTTCTCATTACAACTTTTGAGTAAAAGATTTAAATGCTTCTTTTAACCACATTAAGTGCTGATTCCAAAACAGTATCATTGATCTCTATACGAATAACCGTTGGCCAGATACACTCGAAAAGCTTTTCTCAATATTCTTGATTTTTCCCATCATGAATAAAAATCAAAAACGTTTTGGAGTGTATCTTACCAACGGTAAGTCGCATAGCGATTCTTAATACCTTTCTGAAATCAGCAATTGATGCTTTAGAAAGGAGTATCAAAATTTGTTAAAAAAGAATCACCATTAAAAAAAAATTACTTTTTGGACTCGCATATTGGAACCTGTGTACGTATTTTAAGAGTGCTTCTTCTCATTACAACTTTTGAGTAAAAGATTTGAATGCTTCTTTTAACCGCATTAAGTGCTGATTCCAAAACGGTATCATTTATCTCTGTGCGAATTACCGTTGGCCAGATACACTCCAAATGCTTTTTCAATATTCTTGATTTTTCCCATCATGAAGAAAAATCAAAAACGTTTTGGAGTGTATCTGACCAACGGTAAGTTGTATAGCGGTAGTTGATACCTTTTTGAAATCAGCAATTGATGCTTTAGAAACGAGTATCAAAATTTGTTAAAAAAGAATCACCATTAAAAAAAATTTACTTTTGGGACTCGCATATTGGAACCTGTATGTATACGTATTTTAAGAGTGCTTCTTCTCATTACAACTTTCGAGTAAAAGATTTAAATGCTTCTTTTAACCGCATTAAGTGATAATTCCAAAACGGTATCATTTATCTCTGTACGAATTAACGTTGGCCAGATACACTCGAAAACCTTTTTCAATATTCTTGATTTTTCCCATCATGAAGAAAAATCAAAAACGTTTTGGAGTGTATCTTACCAACGGTAAGTCGCATAGCGACTCCTGATACCTTTCTGAAATCAGCAATTGATGCTTTAGAAACGAGTATCAAAATTTGTTAAAAAAGAATCACCATTAAAAAAAAATTTACTTTTGGGTCTGGCATATTGGAACCTGTATACGTATTTTAAGAGTGCTTCTTCTTATTTCAACTTTTGAGTAAAAGATTTGAATGCTTCTTTTAACCGCATTAAGTGCTGATTCCAAAACGGTATCATTGATCTCTATACGAATAACCGTTGGCCAGATACACTCGAAAAGCTTTTTCAATATTCTTGATTTTTCCCATCATGAAGAAAAATCAAAAACGTTTTGGAGTGTATCTGACCAACAATAAGCGTATAGCGATTGTTGATCGCTTTTTGAAATCAGCAATTGATGCTTTAGAAAGGAGTATCAAAATTTGTTAAAAAAGAATCACCATTAAAAAAAATTACTTTTTGGACTCGCATATTGGAACCTGTGTACGTATTTTAAGAGTGCTTCTTCTCATTACAACTTTTGAGTAAAAGATTTGAATGCGTCTTTTAACCGCATTAAGTGCTGATTCCAAAACGGTATCATTTATCTCTATACAAATTACCGTTGGCCAGATACACTCTAAAACCTCTTTCAATATTCTTGATTTTTCCCATCATGAAGAAAAATCAAAAACGTTTTGGAGTGTATCTGACCAACGGTAAGTTGTATAGCGGTAGTTGATACCTTTTTGAAATCAGCAATTGATGCTTTAAATACGAGTATCAAAATTTGTTAAAAACGAATCACCATTAAAAAAAATCTACTTTTGGGACTCGCATATTGGAACCTGTATGTATACGTATTTTAAGAGTGCTTCTTCTCATTACAACTTTTGAGTAAAAGATTTAAATGCTTCTTTTAACCACATTAAGTGCTGATTCCAAAACAGTATCATTGATCTCTATACGAATAACCGTTGGCCAGATACACTCGAAAAGCTTTTCTCAATATTCTTGATTTTTCCCATCATGAATAAAAATCAAAAACGTTTTGGAGTGTATCTTACCAACGGTAAGTCGCATAGCGATTCTTAATACCTTTCTGAAATCAGCAATTGATGCTTTAGAAAGGAGTATCAAAATTTGTTAAAAAAGAATCACCATTAAAAAAAAATTACTTTTTGGACTCGCATATTGGAACCTGTGTACGTATTTTAAGAGTGCTTCTTCTCATTACAACTTTTGAGTAAAAGATTTGAATGCTTCTTTTAACCGCATTAAGTGCTGATTCCAAAACGGTATCATTTATCTCTGTGCGAATTACCGTTGGCCAGATACACTCCAAATGCTTTTTCAATATTCTTGATTTTTCCCATCATGAAGAAAAATCAAAAACGTTTTGGAGTGTATCTGACCAACGGTAAGTTGTATAGCGGTAGTTGATACCTTTTTGAAATCAGCAATTGATGCTTTAGAAACGAGTATCAAAATTTGTTAAAAAAGAATCACCATTAAAAAAAATTTACTTTTGGGACTCGCATATTGGAACCTGTATGTATACGTATTTTAAGAGTGCTTCTTCTCATTACAACTTTTGAGTAAAAGATTTAAATGCTTCTTTTAACCGCATTAAGTGATGATTCCAAAACGGTATCATTTATCTCTGTACGAATTAACGTTGGCCAGATACACTCGAAAACCTTTTTCAATATTCTTGATTTTTCCCATCATGAAGAAAAATCAAAAACGTTTTGGAGTGTATCTTACCAACGGTAAGTCGCATAGCGACTCCTGATACCTTTCTGAAATCAGCAATTGATGCTTTAGAAACGAGTATCAAAATTTGTTAAAAAAGAATCACCATTAAAAAAAAATTTACTTTTGGGTCTGGCATATTGGAACCTGTATACGTATTTTAAGAGTGCTTCTTCTTATTTCAACTTTTGAGTAAAAGATTTGAATGCTTCTTTTAACCGCATTAAGTGCTGATTCCAAAACGGTATCATTGATCTCTATACGAATAACCGTTGGCCAGATACACTCGAAAAGCTTTTTCAATATTCTTGATTTTTCCCATCATGAAGAAAAATCAAAAACGTTTTGGAGTGTATCTGACCAACAATAAGCGTATAGCGATTGTTGATCGCTTTTTGAAATCAGCAATTGATGCTTTAGAAAGGAGTATCAAAATTTGTTAAAAAAGAATCACCATTAAAAAAAATTACTTTTTGGACTCGCATATTGGAACAGCTGTGTACGTATTTTAAGAGTGCTTCTTCTCATTACAACTTTTGAGTAAAAGATTTGAATGCTTCTTTTAACCGCATTAAGTGCTGATTCCAAAACGGTATCATTTATCTCTGTACGAATTACCGTTGGCCAGATACACTCTAAAACCTCTTTCAATATTCTTGATTTTTCCCATCATGAAGAAAAATCAAAAACGTTTTGGAGTGTATCTGACCAACGGTAAGTTGTATAGCGGTAGTTGATACCTTTTTGAAATCAGCAATTGATGCTTTAGAAACGAGTATCAAAATTTGTTAAAAAAGAATCACCATTAAAAAAAATTTACTTTTGGGACTCGCATATTGGAACCTGTATGTATACGTATTTTAAGAGTGCTTCTTCTCATTACAACTTTTGAGTAAAAGATTTAAATGCTTCTTTTAACCACATTAAGTGCTGATTCCAAAACAGTATCATTGATCTCTATACGAATAACCGTTGGCCAGATACACTCGAAAAGCTTTTCTCAATATTCTTGATTTTTCCCATCATGAATAAAAATCAAAAACGTTTTGGAGTGTATCTTACCAACGGTAAGTCGCATAGCGATTCTTAATACCTTTCTGAAATCAGCAATTGATGCTTTAGAAAGGAGTATCAAAATTTGTTAAAAAAGAATCACCATTAAAAAAAAATTACTTTTTGGACTCGCATATTGGAACCTGTGTACGTATTTTAAGAGTGCTTCTTCTCATTACAACTTTTGAGTAAAAGATTTGAATGCTTCTTTTAACCGCATTAAGTGCTGATTCCAAAACGGTATCATTTATCTCTGTGCGAATTACCGTTGGCCAGATACACTCCAAATGCTTTTTCAATATTCTTGATTTTTCCCATCATGAAGAAAAATCAAAAACGTTTTGGAGTGTATCTGACCAACGGTAAGTTGTATAGCGGTAGTTGATACCTTTTTGAAATCAGCAATTGATGCTTTAGAAACGAGTATCAAAATTTGTTAAAAAAGAATCACCATTAAAAAAAATTTACTTTTGGGACTCGCATATTGGAACCTGTATGTATACGTATTTTAAGAGTGCTTCTTCTCATTACAACTTTTGAGTAAAAGATTAAAATGCTTCTTTTACCCGCATTAAGTGATGATTCCAAAACGGTATCATTTATCTCTGTACGAATTAACGTTGGCCAGATACACTCGAAAACCTTTTTCAATATTCTTGATTTTTCCCATCATGAAGAAAAATCAAAAACGTTTTGGAGTGTATCTTACCAACGGTAAGTCGCATAGCGACTCCTGATACCTTTCTGAAATCAGCAATTGATGCTTTAGAAACGAGTATCAAAATTTGTTAAAAAAGAATCACCATTAAAAAAAAATTTACTTTTGGGTCTGGCATATTGGAACCTGTATACGTATTTTAAGAGTGCTTCTTCTTATTTCAACTTTTGAGTAAAAGATTTGAATGCTTCTTTTAACCGCATTAAGTGCTGATTCCAAAACGGTATCATTGATCTCTATACGAATAACCGTTGGCCAGATACACTCGAAAAGCTTTTTCAATATTCTTGATTTTTCCCATCATGAAGAAAAATCAAAAACGTTTTGGAGTGTATCTGACCAACAATAAGCGTATAGCGATTGTTGATCGCTTTTTGAAATCAGCAATTGATGCTTTAGAAAGGAGTATCAAAATTTGTTAAAAAAGAATCACCATTAAAAAAAATTACTTTTTGGACTCGCATATTGGAACCTGTGTACGTATTTTAAGAGTGCTTCTTCTCATTACAACTTTTGAGTAAAAGATTTGAATGCTTCTTTTAACCGCATTAAGTGCTGATTCCAAAACGGTATCATTTATGTCTGTGCGAATTACCGTTGGCCAGATACACTCCAAATGCTTTTTCAATATTCTTGATTTTTCCCATCATGAAGAAAAATCAAAAACGTTTTGGAGTGTATCTGACCAACGGTAAGTTGTATAGCGGTAGTTGATACCTTTTTGAAATCAGCAATTGATGCTTTAGAAACGAGTATCAAAATTTGTTAAAAAAGAATCACCATTAAAAAAAATTTACTTTTGGGACTCGCATATTGGAACCTGTATGTATACGTATTTTAAGAGTGCTTCTTCTCATTACAACTTTCGAGTAAAAGATTTAAATGCTTCTTTTAACCGCATTAAGTGATGATTCCAAAACGGTATCATTTATCTCTGTACGAATTAACGTTGGCCAGATACACTCGAAAACCTTTTTCAATATTCTTGATTTTTCCCATCATGAAGAAAAATCAAAAACGTTTTGGAGTGTATCTTACCAACGGTAAGTCGCATAGCGACTCCTGATACCTTTCTGAAATCAACAATTGATGCTTTAGAAACGAGTATCAAAATTTGTTAAAAAAGAATCACCATTAAAAAAAATTTACTTTTGGGTCTGGCATATTGGAACCTGTATACGTATTTTAAGAGTGCTTCTTCTTATTTCAACTTTTGAGTAAAAGATTTGAATGCTTCTTTTAACCGCATTAAGTGCTGATTCCAAAACGGTATCATTGATCTCTATACGAATAACCGTTGGCCAGATACACTCGAAAAGCTTTTTCAATATTCTTGATTTTTCCCATCATGAAGAAAAATCAAAAACGTTTTGGAGTGTATCTGACCAACAATAAGCGTATAGCGATTGTTGATCGCTTTTTGAAATCAGCAATTGATGCTTTAGAAAGGAGTATCAAAATTTGTTAAAAAAGAATCACCATTAAAAAAAATTACTTTTTGGACTCGCATATTGGAACCTGTGTACGTATTTTAAGAGTGCTTCTTCTCATTACAACTTTTGAGTAAAAGATTTGAATGCGTCTTTTAACCGCATTAATGGCTGATTCCAAAACGGTATCATTTATCTCTATACAAATTACCGTTGGCCAGATACACTCTAAAACCTCTTTCAATATTCTTGATTTTTCCCATCATGAAGAAAAATCAAAAACGTTTTGGAGTGTATCTGACCAACGGTAAGTTGTATAGCGGTAGTTGATACCTTTTTGAAATCAGCAATTGATGCTTTAAATACGAGTATCAAAATTTGTTAAAAACGAATCACCATTAAAAAAAATCTACTTTTGGGACTCGCATATTGGAACCTGTATGTATACGTATTTTAAGAGTGCTTCTTCTCATTACAACTTTTGAGTAAAAGATTTAAATGCTTCTTTTAACCACATTAAGTGCTGATTCCAAAACAGTATCATTGATCTCTATACGAATAACCGTTGGCCAGATACACTCGAAAAGCTTTTCTCAATATTCTTGATTTTTCCCATCATGAATAAAAATCAAAAACGTTTTGGAGTGTATCTTACCAACGGTAAGTCGCATAGCGATTCTTAATACCTTTCTGAAATCAGCAATTGATGCTTTAGAAAGGAGTATCAAAATTTGTTAAAAAAGAATCACCATTAAAAAAAAATTACTTTTTGGACTCGCATATTGGAACCTGTGTACGTATTTTAAGAGTGCTTCTTCTCATTACAACTTTTGAGTAAAAGATTTGAATGCTTCTTTTAACCGCATTAAGTGCTGATTCCAAAACGGTATCATTTATCTCTGTGCGAATTACCGTTGGCCAGATACACTCCAAATGCTTTTTCAATATTCTTGATTTTTCCCATCATGAAGAAAAATCAAAAACGTTTTGGAGTGTATCTGACCAACGGTAAGTTGTATAGCGGTAGTTGATACCTTTTTGAAATCAGCAATTGATGCTTTAGAAAGGAGTATCAAAATTTGTTAAAAAAGAATCACCATTAAAAAAAATTTACTTTTGGGACTCGCATATTGGAACCTGTATGTATACGTATTTTAAGAGTGCTTCTTCTCATTACAACTTTTGAGTAAAAGATTAAAATGCTTCTTTTAACCGCATTAAGTGATGATTCCAAAACGGTATCATTTATCTCTGTACGAATTAACGTTGGCCAGATACACTCGAAAACCTTTTTCAATATTCTTGATTTTTCCCATCATGAAGAAAAATCAAAAACGTTTTGGAGTGTATCTTACCAACGGTAAGTCGCATAGCGACTCCTGATACCTTTCTGAAATCAGCAATTGATGCTTTAGAAACGAGTATCAAAATTTGTTAAAAAAGAATCACCATTAAAAAAAAATTTACTTTTGGGTCTGGCATATTGGAACCTGTATACGTATTTTAAGAGTGCTTCTTCTTATTTCAACTTTTGAGTAAAAGATTTGAATGCTTCTTTTAACCGCATTAAGTGCTGATTCCAAAACGGTATCATTGATCTCTATACGAATAACCGTTGGCCAGATACACTCGAAAAGCTTTTTCAATATTCTTGATTTTTCCCATCATGAAGAAAAATCAAAAACGTTTTGGAGTGTATCTGACCAACAATAAGCGTATAGCGATTGTTGATCGCTTTTTGAAATCAGCAATTGATGCTTTAGAAAGGAGTATCAAAATTTGTTAAAAAAGAATCACCATTAAAAAAAATTACTTTTTGGACTCGCATATTGGAACCTGTGTACGTATTTTAAGAGTGCTTCTTCTCATTACAACTTTTGAGTAAAAGATTTGAATGCTTCTTTTAACCGCATTAAGTGCTGATTCCAAAACGGTATCATTTATCTCTGTACGAATTACCGTTGGCCAGATACACTCTAAAACCTCTTTCAATATTCTTGATTTTTCCCATCATGAAGAAAAATCAAAAACGTTTTGGAGTGTATCTGACCAACGGTAAGTTGTATAGCGGTAGTTGATACCTTTTTGAAATCAGCAATTGATGCTTTAAAAACGAGTATCAAAATTTGTTAAAAACGAATCACCATTAAAAAAAATCTACTTTTGGGACTCGCATATTGGAACCTGTATGTATACGTATTTTAAGAGTGCTTCTTCTCATTACAACTTTTGAGTAAAAGATTTAAATGCTTCTTTTAACCGCATTAAGTGCTGATTCCAAAACAGTATCATTGATCTCTATACGAATAACCGTTGGCCAGATACACTCGAAAAGCTTTTCTCAATATTCTTGATTTTTCCCATCATGAATAAAAATTAAAAACGTTTTGGAGTGTATCTTACCAACGGTAAGTCGCATAGCGATTCTTAATACCTTTCTGAAATCAGCAATTGATGCTTTAGAAACGAGTATCAAAATTTGTTAAAAAAGAATCACCATTAAAAAAAAATTACTTTTTGGACTCGCATATTGGAACCTGTGTACGTATTTTAAGAGTGCTTCTTCTCATTACAACTTTTGAGTAAAAGATTTGAATGCTTCTTTTAACCGCATTAAGTGCTGATTCCAAAACGGTATCATTTATCTCTGTGCGAATTACCGTTGGCCAGATACACTCCAAATGCTTTTTCAATATTCTTGATTTTTCCCATCATGAAGAAAAATCAAAAACGTTTTGGAGTGTATCTGACCAACGGTAAGTTGTATAGCGGTAGTTGATACCTTTTTGAAATCAGCAATTGATGCTTTAGAAACGAGTATCAAAATTTGTTAAAAAAGAATCACCATTAAAAAAAAATTTACTTTTGGGACTCGCATATTGGAACCTGTATGTATACGTATTTTAAGAGTGCTTCTTCTCATTACAACTTTCAAGTAAAAGATTTAAATGCTTCTTTTAACCGCATTAAGTGATGATTCCAAAACGGTATCATTTATCTCTGTACGAATTAACGTTGGCCAGATACACTCGAAAACCTTTTTCAATATTCTTGATTTTTCCCATCATGAAGAGAAATCAAAAACGTTTTGGAGTGTATCTTACCAACGGTAAGTCGCATAGCGACTCCTGATACCTTTCTGAAATCAGCAATTGATGCTTTAGAAACGAGTATCAAAATTTGTTAAAAAATAATCACCATTAAAAAAAAATTTACTTTTGGGTCTGGCATATTGGAACCTGTATACGTATTTTAAGAGTGCTTCTTCTTATTTCAACTTTTGAGTAAAAGATTTGAATGCTTCTTTTAACCGCATTAAGTGCTGATTCCAAAACGGTATCATTGATCTCTATACGAATAACCGTTGGCCAGATACACTCGAAAAGCTTTTTCAATATTCTTGATTTTTCCCATCATGAATAAAAATCAAAAACGTTTTGGAGTGTATCTTACCAACGGTAAGTCGCATAGCGATTCTTAATACCTTTCTGAAATCAGCAATTGATGCTTTAGAAAGGAGTATCAAAATTTGTTAAAAAAGAATCACCATTAAAAAAAAATTACTTTTTGGACTCGCATATTGGAACCTGTGTACGTATTTTAAGAGTGCTTCTTCTCATTACAACTTTTGAGTAAAAGATTTGAATGCTTCTTTTAACCGCATTAAGTGCTGATTCCAGAACGGTATCATTTATCTCTGTACGAATTACCGTTGGCCAGATACACTCTAAAACCTTTTTCAATATTCTTGATTTTTCCCATCATGAAGAAAAGTCAAAAACGTTTTGGAGTGTATCTGACCAGCAGTAAGCGTATAGCGATTGTTGATACATTTTTGAAATCAGCAATTGATGCTTTAGAAACGAGTATCAAAATTTGTTAAAAAAGAATCACCATTAAAAAAAAAATTACTTTTGGGACTCGCATATTGGAACCTTGTAGCATGTCACCTTACATAGCGACGAACGCGATTGCTACACGCCTCGCCAAGCCGCGCTGCGAGTATAAAATTCCATTCACCCCCACAAAATAAAGTAGCTGGCAATACTCATTGTATTTTTCGCTCACTGAACGAAGGCGCGCCATTTTGTTCATTGAACGAACCCCGCCAAATTTGTCGCCACGATCTAAACCATCGTTCTTTTCTCCAACCGTCACTGGCACCGAAAGGTACAATTACGTTCCAGTTCCAAGAAAATTATAAATTTCGTATTGAATTTTGGATTATTTAAAGAGTGCCCGAAGAAAGGAAAAGTAATAACTTTCCTACAAATTTTGACTAATGAGAAAGACTTCATCGCGTTTTACATATATAGCAATTTAGGTAAGAATAAAATTAAAATTATTGCCCAGTAAAAAATAACAAAATATGTTCACAGTTTTTACCTCCAGTACGAGTTTTCTTCTGGACGCATTGCATCGAATGCCCCAGAAGGCTCGGCACCGAAAGACCGTGCGATATAGACCAGTTTCAGTAACTTCGGCTCACGAAAGCCCTAAGGCTTCGACAGGGCTACGAAGGCTGAGTCGCAACAGACTTACGCCATCACGAATCTTTTTGCGTTGCATAGATTTGTGCATGCCAGGTTTTTGGCGTTGCGACCGACTGTACACCTACCGACTGTCTTCCGATTATCGGCGAAGGAGCAAAAATAAAAGAGGGAAAGATTGCAGAGTTGCGTTTAGCATTTGACCACCAGCTAACGACCGCAATAGTCAATGACACGGAGTTTCCTCTGGGATACAGAACAAGTTTAAAATTTTCTGTTTTTTTTTCTGCGCCTCGAATATTCACAAGAGTGATATCCAAAGTAAATTTAAAGCAATTTTATGTGCGAGAAATTATATATAAAAAAAAAAAACAAAACAAAACTATAGTTCTAGGTTTCGAATATGTTTAGTTTATTTCATATTGTAAAAGTTTAAATCCAAATAGTAATACCCTGCTAGTTTTCTTTTGAAATCGCGTTATCCTGTTTCCAAGTGAACAAATTTTATTCGGTATTTAATAATTCCCGAAAATATCATCCCAAAAAAAAAAAAGTTATAAATATTTTAATTAATTCCTGAAATGAAATCCTGAATAAATCCCTGAAAAGAAAGAAATACAAAAATAAAAAAAACCTGAAAAGAAAATACCTACCATTTAAAAATATAAAAAAAAGGAAACCTGAAAGAAATGAAGGTGATACTATCAGTATAAAAATAATCAAATGTACCTTTTATTTAGTACCATCAGCTGTTTCGTGCGCACGGATCATCCTGAAAAATAAAAAAAATCGTAAGTAAAGATAAAGTTACTTTTATACTATATTGAAATTTGTGTTATCACTGATATTATGTAAGTTTTCCTTAAATTTCTTTTATAAAAAAAAAAAACATACAATTTAAATCCTTACTATATATATATATAAAGGGTGATTTTTTAGCTGGTTTGGTTTTGGCAACACTGGTTTTGACAGCTGATTTTTTGCAATTTAACCATGGATCGTCTTACAAATGAACAACGCTTGCAAATTATTGAATTTTACTATCAAAATTCGTGCTCGGTTCGAAATGTTCATCGCGCGCTGCTTCCATTTTATGGTGAGGCTCATTTTTGGTTGAATGGGTACGTAAATAAGCACAATTGCCGCATTTGGAGTGAAGATCAGCCAGAAGCATTGCAACAGCTACCAATGCATCCCGAAAAAGCCACTGTTTGGTGCGGTTTATGGGCCGGCGGCATTATTGGGCCATATTTCTTCAAAGATGATGCGAATCGCAGCGTTACTGTCAATGGTGAACGCTACCGAGCGATGATAACAAACTTTTTTTGCCCGAAATGGAAGTTCTTGACTTGCATGATATGTGGTTTCAACAAGACGGTGCCACATGCCACACAGCACGCGAAACAATGGCGAAATTGCGAGGCGAGTTTGGTGAACAGTTAATTTCACGTTTCGGGCCGGTCAATTGGCCGCCTAGATCGTGCGATTTGACACCATTAGACTATTTTTTGTGGGGGTATGTCAAGGCTAATGTCTATAGGGACAAGCCCGCTTCGATTGACGCATTGGAAGCCAACATCCATGCATTCATTCGTGAGATACCGGCCGATATGTGTGAAAGAGTATGCCAAAATTGGACTCAGCGGATGGGCTACCTGAGACGCAGCCGCGGTCAACATTTGCATGAAATTATCTTTAAACATTAAATTGCAAAGTTCAAACTATCGATTCAAATAAATATTTCATTCATTTTTTCGAATTTTTTGTGTTTTTTTTTTTTTTAAAGTTCTAAACCTCTTAAAAAATCACCCGTTATATTCACTATATCCCTAACTTACCTTGATCTTTTGTTATAAATTACCGAGTTTGATTTGATACCGCGGCTTCATGGAACTTACTTGTCGAATTACATTTGTTTTATTAAAACTGTCGGATTTTCACTTAATTTTCTTTGAACATTTACCACTTGAATAACAAACGCATAAGATATATACTTAAGATACCAACGATTTGGTTTAACACCCTCAGTGTTACGGTTGATATCATAAAGAAATGTTCTTTTTCCTTCTACTTAATAAATTTGTAATGAAACCACATTAAAAAAAAAAAAAAACAAGTTTTATTTTTGAAATATGAAAACACTATAATGTTTTAAGTGTCATCCACCTTGGCGAGGTAGAGTGGTGAAGTAAAGGTGAGGTAAATTTAATCAGGCGTATATGCCATGATAGGGGCCATCTACAAATGTTCGGCCTTTGACGGCCATGGAGCCCTGACTCTGGAAGGCAGTGGTTGGATGGTTACCGCCCTGGGTCAATAACACCAGACCCAGATTTTTTTTTGTGTTCGTTTTCCCTTATCCTATCCTCTTACATAAGTTTTTAAATCTTTCTATCCCTTTAGCTAAGTACGCTTCGCACAGAACAGTTTTTTTTTATTGGCGTGAATAATTTTTTTTAAAAATCGATACTTTTAAGTATCAATCTTCCCTTCTTCCTCTTATCCCTTAAGTTCCTCCGGCATGAAAAAAATTATATATGTGATTTGGACTGCGGAAAGAATCCCCCCCTCGACTGAGCTATAGCCGCACAACTGCCAGCATGCCGAATCCTCCGCTGGGTATGAAAATTTTCTTTCGCTGAAAATTTTCAATCTTCATCATACCCTAGTCACACCTCTACAACCTGTATACGTATTTTAAGATTGCTTCTTCTCATTACAACTTTTGAGTAAAAGATTTGAATGCTTCTTTTAACCGCATTAAGTGCTGATTCCAAAACGGTATCATTTATCTCTGTACGAATTACCGTTGGCCAGATACACTCCAAAACCTTTTTCAATATTCTTGATTTTTCCCATCATGAAGAAAAATCAAAAACGTTTTGGAGTGTATCTGACCAGCGGTAAGCGTATAGCGATTATCGATACATTTTTGAAATCAGCAATTGATGCTTTAGAAACGAGTATCAAAATTTGTTAAAAAAGAATCACCATTAAAAAAAATTTACTCTTGGAACTCGCATATTGGAACCTGTATACGTATTTTAAGAGTGCTTCTTCTCATTACAACTTTTGAGTAAAAGATTTGAATGCTTCTTTTAACCGCATTCAGTGCTGATTCCAAAACGGTATCATTTATCTCTGTACGAATTACCGTTGGCCAGATACACTCCAAAACCTTTTTCAATATTCTTGATTTTTCCCATCATGAATAAAAATCAAAAACGTTTTGGAGTGTATCTTACCAACGGTAAGTCGCATAGCGATTCTTAATACCTTTCTGAAATCAGCAATTGATGCTTTAGAAACGAGTATCAAAATTTGTTATAAAAGAATCACCATTAAAACAAAATTGCTTTTGGGACTCGAATATTGGAACTTGTGTGCTTATTTTAAGAGTGCTTTTTCTCATTAAAACTCTTGAGTAAAAGATTTGAATGATTCTTTTAACCGCATTAAGTGCTGATTCCAAAACGGTATCATTTATCTCTGTACGAATTACCGTTGGCCAGAAACACTCCAAAACCTTTTTCAATATTCTTGATTTTTCCCATCATGAAGAAAAATCAAAAACGTTTTGGAGTGTATCTGACCAGCGTAAGCGTATAGCGATTGTTGATACATTTTTGAAATCAGCAATTGATGCTTTAGAAACGAGTATCAAAATTTGTTAAAAAAGAATCACCATTAAAAAAAAAATTTACTTTTGGGACTCGCATATTGTATATATATATATATTTTAAGAGTGCTTCTTCTCATTACAACTTTTGAGTAAAAGATTTGAATGCTTCTTTTAACCGCATTAAGTGCTGATTCCAAAACGGTATCATTTATCTCTGTACGAATTACCGTTGGCCAGATACACTCGAAAAGCTTTTTCAATATTCTTGATTTTTCCCATCATGAAGAAAAATCAGAAACGTTTTGGAGTGTATCTGACCAACGGTAAGTCGTATAGCGATTGTTGATACCTTTCTGAAATCAGCAATTGATGCTTTAGAAACGAGTATCAAAATTTGTTAAAAAAGAATCACCATTAAAACAAAATTACTTTTGGGACTCACATATTGGAACCTGTATACGTATTTTAAGAGTGCTTCTTCTCATTACAACTTTTGAGTAAAAGATTTAAATGCTTCTTTTAACCGCATTAAGTGCTGATTCCAAAACGGTATCATTTATCTCTATACAAATTACCGTTGGCCAGATACACTCTAAAACCTCTTTCAATATTCTTGATTTTTCCCATCATGAAGAAAAATCAAAAACGTTTTGGAGTGTATCTGACCAACGGTAAGTTGTATAGCGGTAGTTGATACCTTTTTGAAATCAGCAATTGATGCTTTAGAAACGAGTACCAAAATTTTTTATAAAAGAATCACCATTAAAACAAAATTGCTTTTGGGACTCGCATATTGGAACTTGTATGCGTATTTTAAGAGTGCTTTTTCTCATTAAAACTCTTGAGTAAAAGATTTGAATGCTTCTTTTAACCGCATTAAGTGCTGATTCCAAAACGGTATCATTTATCTCTGTACGAATTACCGTTGGCCAGATACACTCCAAAACCTTTTTCAATATTCTTGATTTTTCCCATCATGAAGAAAATCAAAAACGTTTCGAAGTGTATCTGACCAGCGTAAGCGTATAGCGATTGTTGATACATTTTTGAAATCAGCAATTGATGCTTTAGAAACGAGTATCAAAATTTGTTAAAAAAGAATTACCATTAAAAAAAAAATTTACTTTTGGGACTCGCATATTGTATATATATATATTTTAAGAGTGCTTCTTCTTATTACAACTTTTGAGTAAAAGATTTGAATGATTCTTTTAACCGCATTAAGTGCTGATTCCAAAACGGTATCATTTATCTCTGTACGAATTACCGTTGGCCAGAAACACTCCAAAACCTTTTTCAATATTCTTGATTTTTCCCATCATGAAGAAAAATCAAAAACGTTTTGGAGTGTATCTGACCAGCGTAAGCGTATAGCGATTGTTGATACATTTTTGAAATCAGCAATTGATGCTTTAGAAACGAGTATCAAAATTTGTTAAAAAAGAATCACCATTAAAAAAAAAATTTACTTTTGGGACTCGCATATTGTATATATATATATATTTTAAGAGTGCTTCTTCTCATTACAACTTTTGAGTAAAAGATTTGAATGCTTCTTTTAACCGCATTAAGTGCTGATTCCAAAACGGTATCATTTATCTCTGTACGAATTACCGTTGGCCAGATACACTCGAAAAGCTTTTTCAATATTCTTGATTTTTCCCATCATGAAGAAAAATCAGAAACGTTTTGGAGTGTATCTGACCAACGGTAAGTCGTATAGCGATTGTTGATACCTTTCTGAAATCAGCAATTGATGCTTTAGAAACGAGTATCAAAATTTGTTAAAAAAGAATCACCATTAAAACAAAATTACTTTTGGGACTCACATATTGGAACCTGTATACGTATTTTAAGAGTGCTTCTTCTCATTACAACTTTTGAGTAAAAGATTTAAATGCTTCTTTTAACCGCATTAAGTGCTGATTCCAAAACGGTATCATTTATCTCTATACAAATTACCGTTGGCCAGATACACTCTAAAACCTCTTTCAATATTCTTGATTTTTCCCATCATGAAGAAAAATCAAAAACGTTTTGGAGTGTATCTGACCAACGGTAAGTTGTATAGCGGTAGTTGATACCTTTTTGAAATCAGCAATTGATGCTTTAGAAACGAGTACCAAAATTTTTTATAAAAGAATCACCATTAAAACAAAATTGCTTTTGGGACTCGCATATTGGAACTTGTATGCGTATTTTAAGAGTGCTTTTTCTCATTAAAACTCTTGAGTAAAAGATTTGAATGCTTCTTTTAACCGCATTAAGTGCTGATTCCAAAACGGTATCATTTATCTCTGTACGAATTACCGTTGGCCAGATACACTCCAAAACCTTTTTCAATATTCTTGATTTTTCCCATCATGAAGAAAATCAAAAACGTTTCGAAGTGTATCTGACCAGCGTAAGCGTATAGCGATTGTTGATACATTTTTGAAATCAGCAATTGATGCTTTAGAAACGAGTATCAAAATTTGTTAAAAAAGAATTACCATTAAAAAAAAAATTTACTTTTGGGACTCGCATATTGTATATATATATATTTTAAGAGTGCTTCTTCTTATTACAACTTTTGAGTAAAAGATTTGAATGATTCTTTTAACCGCATTAAGTGCTGATTCCAAAACGGTATCATTTATCTCTGTACGAATTACCGTTGGCCAGAAACACTCCAAAACCTTTTTCAATATTCTTGATTTTTCCCATCATGAAGAAAAATCAAAAACGTTTTGGAGTGTATCTGACCAGCGTAAGCGTATAGCGATTGTTGATACATTTTTGAAATCAGCAATTGATGCTTTAGAAACGAGTATCAAAATTTGTTAAAAAAGAATCACCATTAAAAAAAAAATTTACTTTTGGGACTCGCATATTGTATATATATATATATTTTAAGAGTGCTTCTTCTCATTACAACTTTTGAGTAAAAGATTTGAATGCTTCTTTTAACCGCATTAAGTGCTGATTCCAAAACGGTATCATTTATCTCTGTACGAATTACCGTTGGCCAGATACACTCGAAAAGCTTTTTCAATATTCTTGATTTTTCCCATCATGAAGAAAAATCAAAAACGTTTTGGAGTGTATCTGACCAACAATAAGCGTATAGCGATTGTTGATCGCTTTTTGAAATCAGCAATTGATGCTTTAGAAAGGAGTATCAAAATTTGTTAAAAAAGAATCACCATTAAAAAAAATTACTTTTTGGACTCGCATATTGGAACCTGTGTACGTATTTTAAGAGTGCTTCTTCTCATTACAACTTTTGAGTAAAAGATTTGAATGCTTCTTTTAACCGCATTAAGTGCTGATTCCAGAACGGTATCATTTATCTCTGTACGAATTACCGTTGGCCAGATACACTCTAAAACCTTTTTCAATATTCTTGATTTTTCCCATCATGAAGAAAAGTCAAAAACGTTTTGGAGTGTATCTGACCAGCGGTAAGCGTATCGCCGGCTGAATGCTTAAATGCCCCATATACAAAAAAATTATTCCTCAGAAAACGAATTTTAAGGTTTGAAACATAATTTCGTAATTTTGCATTTGAAAATTTCGACCTTTGAATTTTTATATACATGAATGGAATATTTCTTTTTTTAAATTTGAAGTCCTAGGGTTAAAAACATTTATGGTTATTTAAAAAAAAATAAAAGTTTAGAAAAAGTCAAAAATGGATATAGAACCCTTTCCATACGAATGTTAAATCTATGAAAACCAAACTGCAAATTTCCTATGGATATAGAACCTTTATGCTTTTAACATTGGGAATTCAACGATAGCAAAAATAATAATAAAATATAAAATTTCTAGCACTTTTAATTTTTTAAAATCTATTTGTAGTGATAAAAATATAAAACAAAAAGGAATATTAATATAATGGCTTAGCCCTTCCCTATATTACATTGGCTTAATTTTAAGTTGATAAAAAAAGTATGAAAAATGACAAAGTATTTTCATACTTTACAATTAAAAATACCCAACTTGAACTTTGGTTCTTAAAATTTCCTAGAAAAATACATTCAATTTTATTCGGAATTGGTTTAAAAAATACTTCAGCATTCATAGGATTAAGTTTTAGTATTTTTTCACAGTTTTTCAAATTAATTATTTTTGGTTTTTACCTTTTTTGTTTTTATCCATTTTAGTAAAAACAAAAAAAAAATGCTTGAATATTATCGATAAAAACCTTATTAAGAATACTCTAAATGCATTTATATAGTTTGCGAACCTGAAGATATAGAAATAGTCTTATTAAAAATATTTTTTTCCCCTTATTTTTACCTCGTTTTTATTTTTTTTTAAATATTAAAAAAAAAAAATATTATGGCCTTTTTTGAGAAATTATCCTTATAAACACAGCATTACCTTTATTTCATTATCATCCATATTTTTTTTTTAATTTGTTCACCTCCGACCTCCACTGCACGAGAGCACGACATCAACTGAAGTGATCTCGAAAATGGTACTTCTATTTATACTTTTCCAGCTGATTGCACTTTTGTCCATGGATATAGGGCACATAAGCAGGAAAAATGTCACTTGGTTTCAATAGATTGTGAGAGGTTACATGCTCTATATGCCATCTCATGTGGATATGGGGCAATTAAGCATTGAAAATATATTTGAGTGATGTTTGATCTATATCCATTGCCCATTGCAATGAGGAATTTAAGCATTAAGCGTGTGTTTTTAAAACTTTAATAGAAAAACTGCCCCACCTCGTACAAATTTTGGATATGCGGCAAATAAGCACGAACAGAACCGAAAATATGTGGTCTATGGAGCAAAACTGGTTTCTGTAACTTTATTAATAATAGAGATAGAGCAACGGGAATAGCACCAAACGAAAGAGAACATACGAATTAGTATAACTGCATCTTTAACTCAGTTTCCCGAAAAAGTGGTCTGTGGGGCATTTAAGCATTCAGCCGGCGGTATAGCGATTGTTGATACATTTTTGAAATCAGCAATTGATGCTTTAGAAACGAGTATCAAAATTTGTTAAAAAAGAATCACCATTAAAAAAAAAATTACTTTTGGGACTCGCATATTGGAACCTGTATATACGTATTTTAAGAGTGCTTCTTCTCATTACAACTTTTGAGTAAAAGATTTAAATGCTTTTTTTAACCGCATTAAGTGCTGATTCCAAAACGGTATCATTTATCTCTGTACGAATAACCGTTGGTCAGATACACTCGAAAACCTTTTTCAATATTCCGTTTTGTCATCTTTTTCGTTATTCTGTTCTGTGAACGCAATAATTTTGTTTATTCCTCTGACCTTTCGCCCTTTTTCTCTACTCGGCTTTACACTTTTTTGAAATTCTGTTGATTTTTTTACATTGTTAATAGGTATGCCTCCGCTTAAACATTTCTAATGTTAAAATTCAAATTACCAAACACGCACGCAGTGGCAAGGTACACTAATTGTTATCTTCAAATGGAGTAAAAAAAACTGTTATACATATAGGGAATACACTATCCAGTATATTAAAGAGATCAGTGCACATACCCCATTGCTTTCACATAATTTTACCTACATAATTGTTGCTAGTTTAAAAGCCCACCGAAAAACTACCACGGTCAACTGCCTTGCGTATATCAACTACTTCGAAAATGTGTCTTTGCGATGATTTTGTTTTTCGGGGGATGTGTCGCAGCAGAGATGACATTGTGTCTTTGAGAAGATTTTGTTTGCGGGCATGTGTCTCTGCGGAGATTTGGTTTTGCGATGATTTTGTTTTCGAGGATGTGTAGTGCGGAGATTTTGTTTGCGAAGATTAGTCGGGTTCCCTAAAATATTCCTTTGTGAACGCGAATAGCAGATGTCACACCCCGTCGAAGTCAGCCGCCGAATTTTCGATTTTCGTAAAAAAAAAATGCCAGGCGATGTATCTCTAGTTGCTCATCATATTTATGCGATTAATTAATTGCTCATTTCATTTGTTGTTTTTTAAAAAATATAAACAAATTGCACTTTGTATGGAAACTTCAAATGCCTATATCTCTGTAACCACGTAACATTTCATAATGGAAACAGGCTTAAATAATTGTGCTCATCTCGCAATTTAATTTGCTCAGCCAAAATTTTAACCTAAAAACCCCCCACTAGTTAATAAATCAATAATTAAAATTTTAGTCGACGGGCTAGTAAGATTTTACAAGTTACTCTTACATAACTTTAAACCGCTTAATTACAGAAAAGGTATAGCCCAATGGGAGAGCAGCCGGTTGAGTTGTCAGTGGTCACAGGATCAAATCCCGCAAATAAAATTTTTTTTTTTTGCAAAATATACATACATCCAATACAATTTCGAAATACATATTTATAAATAAAAATTAAAAAAATATCATGGTAACAAAAATTTTACGAATTAAGTGAAATTTCTTAAAACAAACCAAATTGCACCTACATACCCATACTAAAAGCGTGATATCTTTTTAAGCAGATAGAATTTTGAGCTGATTATAGTTTAAAACAATTGCTCAACTCAAAATTGAATTTGCTCAGGCAAAATTATAATTTTTTCCCCCTTGGTTAACTAAAAAAATCGCCGATTAAGTGAAATTGCTTAAAACATACCAAATTGCACCTACATACCCATACTAAAATCGCGATATCTTTTTAACCAGATGAAATTTTGATCTGATTATAGTTAAATAAATTACCTAGCTATTTATATTTAAATATTATATATATATATATATATATATATATATAATATATATATATATATATTATATATCTAAATTAACTAATTAAAAGGTAAAGAGTTATTATTTATATAAATAGAGAACTAATAAATATCAATTCATTTCCTCCAAATAGATTATATATATATAATATAGATTGTTAATTTCTATTTTAAATACGTATCTATATAAATTTGGGTTTTTTTTTATAATAATGTATTTATAAAAATATTATTTATTACACATATAGATTATATATATATATATGTATTTTTTTTTTAAAATAGTCTTAAACAATTGGTCAACTCAAATTTGGATTTTATCA
>OV839566.1:93847385-93852385 GCA_929447395.1 Epistrophe grossulariae
GATCAAGTATAGTTCACCATCTTTCGGGTCACAGCATATATGCTCAAGGTACGCTCTAGTTAGAGGCATAAATAATATAAATATTATTATACATAACTATATAGAACGCCCCGGGATTGTATTCATATTTCATAACAAAATATAAATTCATCCCATTATAATATAACAGTTAAGTTAATTACGCCATTGGGTTTTATTAAAAATACCCAATGACTTGCACATATGTTAGACTCCTTGGTCCGTGTTTCAAGACGGGTCCCGAAGGTATCCTGAATCTATCGCATTGTTAATCATAATAACGCATATAATAAAATAAATAAATCAAAAGATCTATCTACCATTATAAAATTCCGAAGAATTTAAGCGCATTATATAATTATATCTGTCAATGATTTATCAAATCCAAAACATTTATTCTATGTTAGAAATCCGAAAATAACTAATTTGAATAAACTTAAGTAATGGATCTTATGATAAATATTTATAACATTAACAGATTACAATGTCCTTATATGGAAAAATTGCACACTATTTTATAATATCTAAAAATCTATCATATTATGAGTGATGAATTTTCCATAATGGATATTCAGGTTCATCGGGCTTAACCTCTAAGCAGTTTCACGTACTATTTAACTCTCTATTCAGAGTTCTTTTCAACTTTCCCTCACGGTACTTGTTTACTATCGGTCTCATGGTTATATTTAGTTTTAGATGGAGTTTACCACCCACTTAGTGCTGCACTATCAAGCAACACGACTCTTTGGAAGCACCTTCTAGTAATCATTAACGTTATACGGGCCTGGCACCCTCTATGGGTAAATGGCCTCATTTAAGAAGGACTTAAATCGTTAATTTCTCATACTAGATTATAGATGTTCCATACACTGCATCCCATATTTGCCATAAAGACAAAATGGCTTAGTGCTGAACTGATTTCTTTTCGCTCGCCGCTACTAAGAAAATCCTTGTTAGTTTCTTTTCCTTCCCTCATTAATATGCTTAAATTCAGGGAGTTATCTCATATGAGTTGAGGTTGTTTAACACATTTTTGCTTTTTATTTATAATTTTATATACTCTAATTCAAAATATTTTTTTTATTATGAATTCTGTTTTCAGCTATACTATCAAATATTAAAGGATTTTTAATAATTTTAATTTTTGTATAAATTTTATTATATACTGATAATCCTCTAAAAAAATAGATAATATAAGAATACTTTAGAATTCATATATATTTTGAGGTATATATTATAAATTAATATTATGAAAATGTTATTTAAAACAATTCCAATAATATAAAATATGCTTGAATAATAATTAAATTATAAGCAACTTATTTAGCATAGTCTCACAACCCTCAACCATATGTAGTCCAAGCAGCACTTCAAAATTAATTAAAGTACATAACAGCATGGACTGCGATATGCGTTCAAAATGTCGATGTTCATGTGTCCTGCAGTTCACACGATGACGCACAGTTTGCTGCGTTCTTCATCGACCCATGAGCCGAGTGATCCACCGCTTAGAGTAGATTTTTGTTTTTCATTTTATTAATAAGTCAATTTTATATAAGAAGAAATGTAATAAAAATTAATTTAAAATATTTCTTTTATTGCGTTCAAAAATAAATGCTTTTTTTATTTAATATGTTGCGAATGTCCAATTCTCAAAAAAGAAAATCGTTTTATACTTTTAATTAAGTACAACATTTAAAAAAAAACATTTTTTAATTAAAAAAAAATATTAATTAATATTTTTTTTTCTTTTTAAATAAAAAAAAAATGTTCTATTACTAAAACATTTTTATTTTTATTTTTTTATTAAAATATTATTATTTATAATAATATTTTTTTTTTTTTGTTTAACTTTATAAATATAATTTCTTATATTTATATTTGTTAGTTTTTGTGGAAAAGATCACGACGTTAATGATCCTTCCGCAGGTTCACCTACGGAAACCTTGTTACGACTTTTACTTCCTCTAAACCATCAAGTTTGGTCAACTTCTGCGAAACAACCGTAACACATAAAAGCGTCACAGTGATCACGTCCGGAGACCTCACTAAATAATTCAATCGGTAGTAGCGACGGGCGGTGTGTACAAAGGGCAGGGACTTAATCAATACGAGTTAATGACTCACACTTACTAGGAATTCCAAGTTCATGTGAACAGTTTCAGTTCACAATCCCAAGCATGAAAGTGGTTCAGCGGTTTACCCAGACCTCTCGGTCTAGGAAATACACGTTGATACTTTCATTGTAGCGCGCGTGCAGCCCAGGACATCTAAGGGCATTCCAGACCTGTTATTGCTCAATCTCATTATTGCTAGACGCAATTTGTCCATTTAAGAAGCTAGTGTCCTTATAATGGGACAAACAAACAGGTACGGCTCCACTAACATAAACACATTCAAACACGATTATATTTTACTACATTCATGAATAAAGGTTATGAAAGCTTCAACACCATAATCCTGAAAGCATCTATTTAATATATTTGAGTCTCGTTCGTTATCGGAATTAACCAGACAAATCACTCCACGAACTAAGAACGGCCATGCACCACCACCCATAGATTCGAGAAAGAGCTATCAATCTGTCTTACACGCTTATGTTCGGACCTGGTAAGTTTTCCCGTGTTGAGTCAAATTAAGCCGCAGGCTCCACTCCTGGTGGTGCCCTTCCGTCAATTCCTTTAAGTTTCAGCTTTGCAACCATACTTCCCCCGGAGCCCAAAAGCTTTGGTTTCCCGGGAAGCGACTGAGAGAGCCATAGTAGTAGCTACACCCAATTGCTAGCTGGCATCGTTTATGGTTAGAACTAGGGCGGTATCTGATCGCCTTCGAACCTCTAACTTTCGTTCTTGATTAATGAAAACATCTTTGGCAAATGCTTTCGCTTAAGTTAGTCTTACGACGGTCCAAGAATTTCACCTCTCGCGTCGTAATACTAATGCCCCCAAACTGCTTCTATTAATCATTACCTCTTGATCTAAAAACCAATGAAAGTAGATCAGAAGTCTTATTTCATTATTCCATGCACAAAATATTCAGGCATTTGGAGCCTGCTTTAAGCACTCTAATTTGTTCAAAGTAATTGTACCGGCCCACAACAGCACTCGGTAAAGAGCACTGAAGCAGGTTTAAATAGGAGGTATACATAAAAGTACAAGTACCAATATATATTAGAACTCCACCGGTAATACGCTTGCATACATAAAGTAATGTACAATCCACAATTGTAGGTGTACTACCCGTATGAAGCACAAATTCAACTACGAACGTTTTAACCGCAACAACTTTAATATACGCTATTGGAGCTGGAATTACCGCGGCTGCTGGCACCAGACTTGCCCTCCAATTGGTCCTGGTTAAAGGATTTAAAGTGTACTCATTCCAATTACAGGGCCTCGGATATGAGTCCTGTATTGTTATTTTTCGTCACTACCTCCCCGAACTGGGAGTGGGTAATTTACGCGCCTGCTGCCTTCCTTAGATGTGGTAGCCGTTTCTCAGGCTCCCTCTCCGGAATCGAACCCTGATTCCCCGTTACCCGTAGCAACCATGGTAGTCCTAGATACTACCATCAATAGTTGATAGGGCAGACATTTGAAAGATCTGTCGTCGGTACAAGACCATACGATCGGCAAATTATCTAGAGTTCAACCATATAACGATTTCCTAAAAAATCGCTTGGTTTTAGCCTAATAAAAGCACACGTTCCAAAAGGTCCGTGTTTATATTGCATGTATTAGCTCTAGAATTACCACAGTTATCCAAGTAACTGTTAACGATCTAATGAACCATAACTGATATAATGAGCCTTTTGCGGTTTCACTTTTAATTCGTGTGTACTTAGACATGCATGGCTTAATCTTTGAGACAAGCATATAACTACTGGCAGGATCAACCAGAATAATGTTAATTTCTAGTTTTTATATTTGAAAATTTTATTTATTTTATAATACAATTTAAATCTTTTATTTTAATCAAAAAAAAATAATACAAATTATTTTTTTTTTTTTTTTTTTATAAGATTTAAATTTTGAACGTATTATAAAATGCAAAATTTAATTTTTTGTAAAAGAAGCAATTATTGCACCTTTTTTATTTTAATTAAATTTTTTTTATTAATATCATTCGATATTATATTTTCAAATATTTTTTTCTTCCTTTCTTTTTGAATTCATATAATATTATAAGTTATTATAATAATATATATATAATGAGATTCAGAATTTAAAATCCTATCGAATCTATAAATTTTGCCAAGTGTTTATTAAGAATAAACAACCATTGGCGTTTTTAAAAACTGCACTTTCAATAAAAGAGAATACATTGTTTCCCTTTTCAGCACAGCTGCCCAATATCCGCTTAAGCATCGATATTTACATCGAGAACCAGATACCAGGCACCAGAGTTAATTTCAGAACTGTTGCGCTCTGAAGAGGGTCGGATTCTATGAACTTCACAGATTCCTATAAATGTTTATAGACAAGCTAACCTTAAGTACAGAAAATGAAATTACAAAATAAAAATATAACAAAGTCTCAAAATAAACGTTATCTAAAATTGTTTAAAAATTTATTTTATGAATTTTATGAGTTTTTATAATGAAAACTTTTTTTTTCTTCTTAGAGACTTAGAAAATTATTTTAAAGTTTACAAATTTTCAAAATAGCGTCGGCTCTTCCTTATTAAAAGTCCTCAACAACAAAAAATTTTTTTTTCCATTCAAAATTATTTTTAAACAATTTTAAGTTAGCCTTAAAAAAATTTTATTTCCTACCTTCATTATTTAATAATACTTACATTATTTTGCTGTTTTACGCTTTACATGAAAATTTTTTCTTTCATTCAAAAAAAATTTTTTATATTTGTTTGAGTCTTAAAAAAATTTTATTTGCCTTTATTTTATTATTTAATAATACTTACAACATTATTTTGCTGTTTTACGCTTTACATGAAAATTATTTTTTTTATTCAAAATAATTTTT
>OV839566.1:93857385-93862385 GCA_929447395.1 Epistrophe grossulariae
ACCATCTTTCGGGTCACAGCATATATGCTCAAGGTACGCTCTAGTTAGAGGCATAAATAATATAAATATTATTATACATAACTATATAGAACGCCCCGGGATTGTATTCATATTTCATAACAAAATATAAATTCATCCCATTATAATATAACAGTTAAGTTAATTACGCCATTGGGTTTTATTAAAAATACCCAATGACTTGCACATATGTTAGACTCCTTGGTCCGTGTTTCAAGACGGGTCCCGAAGGTATCCTGAATCTATCGCATTGTTAATCATAATAACGCATATAATAAAATAAATAAATCAAAAGATCTATCTACCATTATAAAATTCCGAAGAATTTAAGCGCATTATATAATTATATCTGTCAATGATTTATCAAATCCAAAACATTTATTCTATGTTAGAAATCCGAAAATAACTAATTTGAATAAACTTAAGTAATGGATCTTATGATAAATATTTATAACATTAACAGATTACAATGTCCTTATATGGAAAAATTGCACACTATTTTATAATATCTAAAAATCTATCATATTATGAGTGATGAATTTTCCATAATGGATATTCAGGTTCATCGGGCTTAACCTCTAAGCAGTTTCACGTACTATTTAACTCTCTATTCAGAGTTCTTTTCAACTTTCCCTCACGGTACTTGTTTACTATCGGTCTCATGGTTATATTTAGTTTTAGATGGAGTTTACCACCCACTTAGTGCTGCACTATCAAGCAACACGACTCTTTGGAAGCACCTTCTAGTAATCATTAACGTTATACGGGCCTGGCACCCTCTATGGGTAAATGGCCTCATTTAAGAAGGACTTAAATCGTTAATTTCTCATACTAGATTATAGATGTTCCATACACTGCATCCCATATTTGCCATAAAGACAAAATGGCTTAGTGCTGAACTGATTTCTTTTCGCTCGCCGCTACTAAGAAAATCCTTGTTAGTTTCTTTTCCTTCCCTCATTAATATGCTTAAATTCAGGGAGTTATCTCATATGAGTTGAGGTTGTTTAACACATTTTTGCTTTTTATTTATAATTTTATATACTCTAATTCAAAATATTTTTTTTATTATGAATTCTGTTTTCAGCTATACTATCAAATATTAAAGGATTTTTAATAATTTTAATTTTTGTATAAATTTTATTATATACTGATAATCCTCTAAAAAAATAGATAATATAAGAATACTTTAGAATTCATATATATTTTGAGGTATATATTATAAATTAATATTATGAAAATGTTATTTAAAACAATTCCAATAATATAAAATATGCTTGAATAATAATTAAATTATAAGCAACTTATTTAGCATAGTCTCACAACCCTCAACCATATGTAGTCCAAGCAGCACTTCAAAATTAATTAAAGTACATAACAGCATGGACTGCGATATGCGTTCAAAATGTCGATGTTCATGTGTCCTGCAGTTCACACGATGACGCACAGTTTGCTGCGTTCTTCATCGACCCATGAGCCGAGTGATCCACCGCTTAGAGTAGATTTTTGTTTTTCATTTTATTAATAAGTCAATTTTATATAAGAAGAAATGTAATAAAAATTAATTTAAAATATTTCTTTTATTGCGTTCAAAAATAAATGCTTTTTTTATTTAATATGTTGCGAATGTCCAATTCTCAAAAAAGAAAATCGTTTTATACTTTTAATTAAGTACAACATTTAAAAAAAAACATTTTTTAATTAAAAAAAAATATTAATTAATATTTTTTTTTCTTTTTAAATAAAAAAAAAAATGTTCTATTACTAAAACATTTTTATTTTTATTTTTTTATTAAAATATTATTATTTATAATAATATTTTTTTTTTTTTGTTTAACTTTATAAATATAATTTCTTATATTTATATTTGTTAGTTTTTGTGGAAAAGATCACGACGTTAATGATCCTTCCGCAGGTTCACCTACGGAAACCTTGTTACGACTTTTACTTCCTCTAAACCATCAAGTTTGGTCAACTTCTGCGAAACAACCGTAACACATAAAAGCGTCACAGTGATCACGTCCGGAGACCTCACTAAATAATTCAATCGGTAGTAGCGACGGGCGGTGTGTACAAAGGGCAGGGACTTAATCAATACGAGTTAATGACTCACACTTACTAGGAATTCCAAGTTCATGTGAACAGTTTCAGTTCACAATCCCAAGCATGAAAGTGGTTCAGCGGTTTACCCAGACCTCTCGGTCTAGGAAATACACGTTGATACTTTCATTGTAGCGCGCGTGCAGCCCAGGACATCTAAGGGCATTCCAGACCTGTTATTGCTCAATCTCATTATTGCTAGACGCAATTTGTCCATTTAAGAAGCTAGTGTCCTTATAATGGGACAAACAAACAGGTACGGCTCCACTAACATAAACACATTCAAACACGATTATATTTTACTACATTCATGAATAAAGGTTATGAAAGCTTCAACACCATAATCCTGAAAGCATCTATTTAATATATTTGAGTCTCGTTCGTTATCGGAATTAACCAGACAAATCACTCCACGAACTAAGAACGGCCATGCACCACCACCCATAGATTCGAGAAAGAGCTATCAATCTGTCTTACACGCTTATGTTCGGACCTGGTAAGTTTTCCCGTGTTGAGTCAAATTAAGCCGCAGGCTCCACTCCTGGTGGTGCCCTTCCGTCAATTCCTTTAAGTTTCAGCTTTGCAACCATACTTCCCCCGGAGCCCAAAAGCTTTGGTTTCCCGGGAAGCGACTGAGAGAGCCATAGTAGTAGCTACACCCCATTGCTAGCTGGCATCGTTTATGGTTAGAACTAGGGCGGTATCTGATCGCCTTCGAACCTCTAACTTTCGTTCTTGATTAATGAAAACATCTTTGGCAAATGCTTTCGCTTAAGTTAGTCTACGACGGTCCAAGAATTTCACCTCTCGCGTCGTAATACTAATGCCCCCAAACTGCTTCTATTAATCATTACCTCTTGATCTAAAAACCAATGAAAGTAGATCAGAAGTCTTATTTCATTATTCCATGCACAAAATATTCAGGCATTTGGAGCCTGCTTTAAGCACTCTAATTTGTTCAAAGTAATTGTACCGGCCCACAACAGCACTCGGTAAAGAGCACTGAAGCAGGTTTAAATAGGAGGTATACATAAAAGTACAAGTACCAATATATATTAGAACTCCACCGGTAATACGCTTGCATACATAAAGTAATGTACAATCCACAATTGTAGGTGTACTACCCGTATGAAGCACAAATTCAACTACGAACGTTTTAACCGCAACAACTTTAATATACGCTATTGGAGCTGGAATTACCGCGGCTGCTGGCACCAGACTTGCCCTCCAATTGGTCCTGGTTAAAGGATTTAAAGTGTACTCATTCCAATTACAGGGCCTCGGATATGAGTCCTGTATTGTTATTTTTCGTCACTACCTCCCCGAACTGGGAGTGGGTAATTTACGCGCCTGCTGCCTTCCTTAGATGTGGTAGCCGTTTCTCAGGCTCCCTCTCCGGAATCGAACCCTGATTCCCCGTTACCCGTAGCAACCATGGTAGTCCTAGATACTACCATCAATAGTTGATAGGGCAGACATTTGAAAGATCTGTCGTCGGTACAAGACCATACGATCGGCAATTATCTAGAGTTCAACCATATAACGATTTCCTAAAAAATCGCTTGGTTTTAGCCTAATAAAAGCACACGTTCCAAAAGGTCCGTGTTTATATTGCATGTATTAGCTCTAGAATTACCACAGTTATCCAAGTAACTGTTAACGATCTAATGAACCATAACTGATATAATGAGCCTTTTGCGGTTTCACTTTTAATTCGTGTGTACTTAGACATGCATGGCTTAATCTTTGAGACAAGCATATAACTACTGGCAGGATCAACCAGAATAATGTTAATTTCTAGTTTTTATATTTGAAAATTTTATTTATTTTATAATACAATTTAAATCTTTTATTTTAATCAAAAAAAAATAATACAAATTATTTTTTTTTTTTTTTTTTATAAGATTTAAATTTTGAACGTATTATAAAATGCAAAATTTAATTTTTTGTAAAAGAAGCAATTATTGCACCTTTTTTATTTAATTAAATTTTTTTTATTAATATCATTCGATATTATATTTTCAAATATTTTTTTCTTCCTTTCTTTTTGAATTCATATAATATTATAAGTTATTATAATAATATATATATAATGAGATTCAGAATTTAAAATCTATCGAATCTATAAATTTTGCCAAGTGTTTATTAAGAATAAACAACCATTGGCGTTTTTAAAAACTGCACTTTCAATAAAAGAGAATACATTGTTTCCCTTTTCAGCACAGCTGCCCAATATCCGCTTAAGCATCGATATTTACATCGAGAACCAGATACCAGGCACCAGAGTTAATTTCAGAACTGTTGCGCTCTGAAGAGGGTCGGATTCTATGAACTTCACAGATTCCTATAAATGTTTATAGACAAGCTAACCTTAAGTACAGAAAATGAAATTACAAAATAAAAATATAACAAAGTCTCAAAATAAACGTTATCTAAAATTGTTTAAAATTTATTTTATGAATTTTATGAGTTTTTATAATGAAAACTTTTTTTTTCTTCTTAGAGACTTAGAAAATTATTTTAAAGTTTACAAATTTTCAAAATAGCGTCGGCTCTTCCTTATTAAAAGTCCTCAACAACAAAAAATTTTTTTTTCCATTCAAATTATTTTTAAACAATTTTAAGTTAGCCTAAAAAAATTTTATTTCCTACCTTCATTATTTAATAATACTTACATTATTTTGCTGTTTTACGCTTTACATGAAAATTTTTTCTTTCATTCAAAAAAAATTTTTTATATTTGTTTGAGTCTTAAAAAAATTTTATTTGCCTTTATTTTATTATTTAATAATACTTACAACATTATTTTGCTGTTTTACGCTTTACATGAAAATTATTTTTTTATTCAAAATAATTTTTTTTTTCATTATTTGCTACTTTTT
>OV839566.1:93867428-93869928 GCA_929447395.1 Epistrophe grossulariae
GAACTCCACCGGTAATACGCTTGCATACATAAAGTAATGTACAATCCACAATTGTAGGTGTACTACCCGTATGAAGCACAAATTCAACTACGAACGTTTTAACCGCAACAACTTTAATATACGCTATTGGAGCTGGAATTACCGCGGCTGCTGGCACCAGACTTGCCCTCCAATTGGTCCTGGTTAAAGGATTTAAAGTGTACTCATTCCAATTACAGGGCCTCGGATATGAGTCCTGTATTGTTATTTTTCGTCACTACCTCCCCGAACTGGGAGTGGGTAATTTACGCGCCTGCTGCCTTCCTTAGATGTGGTAGCCGTTTCTCAGGCTCCCTCTCCGGAATCGAACCCTGATTCCCCGTTACCCGTAGCAACCATGGTAGTCCTAGATACTACCATCAATAGTTGATAGGGCAGACATTTGAAAGATCTGTCGTCGGTACAAGACCATACGATCGGCAAATTATCTAGAGTTCAACCATATAACGATTTCCTAAAAAATCGCTTGGTTTTAGCCTAATAAAAGCACACGTTCCAAAAGGTCCGTGTTTATATTGCATGTATTAGCTCTAGAATTACCACAGTTATCCAAGTAACTGTTAACGATCTAATGAACCATAACTGATATAATGAGCCTTTTGCGGTTTCACTTTTAATTCGTGTGTACTTAGACATGCATGGCTTAATCTTTGAGACAAGCATATAACTACTGGCAGGATCAACCAGAATAATGTTAATTTCTAGTTTTTATATTTGAAAATTTTATTTATTTTATAATACAATTTAAATCTTTTATTTTAATCAAAAAAAAATAATACAAATTATTTTTTTTTTTTTTTTTTTTATAAGATTTAAATTTTGAACGTATTATAAAATGCAAAATTTAATTTTTTGTAAAAGAAGCAATTATTGCATCTTTTTCATTTTAATTAAATTTTTTTTTATTAATATCATTCGATATTATATTTTCAAATATTTTTTTCTTCCTTTCTTTTTGAATTCATATAATATTATAAGTTATTATAATAATATATATATAATGAGATTCAGAATTTAAAATCCTATCGAATCTATAAATTTTGCCAAGTGTTTATTAAGAATAAACAACCATTGGCGTTTTTAAAAACTGCACTTTCAATAAAAGAGAATACATTGTTTCCCTTTTCAGCACAGCTGCCCAATATCCGCTTAAGCATCGATATTTACATCGAGAACCAGATACCAGGCACCAGAGTTAATTTCAGAACTGTTGCGCTCTGAAGAGGGTCGGATTCTATGAACTTCACAGATTCCTATAAATGTTTATAGACAAGCTAACCTTAAGTACAGAAAATGAAATTACAAAATAAAAATATAACAAAGTCTCAAAATAAACGTTATCTAAAATTGTTTAAAAATTTATTTTATGAATTTTATGAGTTTTTTATAATGAAAACTTTTTTTTTCTTCTTAGAGACTTAGAAAATTATTTTAAAGTTTACAAATTTTCAAAATAGCGTCGGCTCTTCCTTATTAAAAGTCCTCAACAACAAAAAATTTTTTTTTCCATTCAAAATTATTTTTAAACAATTTTAAGTTAGCCTTAAAAAAATTTTATTTCCTACCTTCATTATTTAATAATACTTACATTATTTTGCTGTTTTACGCTTTACATGAAAATTTTTTCTTTCATTCAAAAAAATTTTTTTATATTTGTTTGAGTCTTAAAAAAATTTTATTTGCCTTTATTTTATTATTTAATAATACTTACAACATTATTTTGCTGTTTTACGCTTTACATGAAAATTATTTTTTTTTATTCAAAATAATTTTTTTTTTCATTATTTGCTACTTTTTTATTTGCTACGTTATCAACGCTATTTAATATTTCTTCATTTTTGTTCTTTATTTTTGTTAATTTATACTTTAGAAACAAGAAGAAAATATCATATAGAGAATACTATGTTTTCTCTATTTTTGGTCAGCCCAGCTCCCGACCTCTATAAGTGTTTATATCCGCGCTACCCTAAGGAACAGAAAATGAAAATCAAAACTAAAATTTAAAAAAGTCTAAAAATAATCGTTACTTAAAATTGTTTAAAAATGAATTTTGAATGAAAATAAATAAAAAAATTTTTTTCTTCCGGGGACTTAGAAAAATTTTCAAAATTTTCAAAATAGCGTCGGCTCTTCTTAATGAAAAAAATAAAAAAAAAATAGCGTGGTTTAACGGCGGGAGTAACTTTTACTTTTCTTAGATAGCCAATAGCCCCTTCTTCTAATTAGTGCCAAGAATGGATGGATTAACGAAATTCCTACTGTCCCTATCCTTGATCTCGCCAAAATACTGGATTTTTTTTTCTCTTGAAAACAAAAAAATTTGAAAATTTTCAAAAATAAAGATTACTACTTAGAATTGTTTAAAAATGAGTTTTGAATGAAAACAAAAAAAAAAATTTTTTTCTTCCGGGGACTTAGAAAAATTTTCAAAATTTTCAAAATAGCGTCGGCTCTTCTTAAT
>OV839566.1:93874928-93892428 GCA_929447395.1 Epistrophe grossulariae
TTCACCATTATCCTCTCAAGTACTTTTCCAAGCACTGGGAGGAGACTGATGCCCCGGTAAGATCTAGGATTAGACCTGATCTTGTCAGGAGACTTCAGAAGTATGAGTACCTTCGCACACTTCCATTCAGTTGGGAAATAGTTGTTTCTAATACAACCATCGAACAAGGCCGCTAGGTATCCCGGAGCCGCAGACCACATGGAGCGAACCATCTCGCCGGTCAGCCCGTCAAAACCCGGAGACTTCCTCGACTTTAACCTACCTACTGCTAACTCAATTTCATTCAACTCTAAACTAGGAGCATCAGCATGCCCGTCAGCCGACGGGGCAGCCGAATGCTCAGCTCTAGGGAAAAACGACCTCATCAAGGCTCCTACTGAATCATTCCAAGTTGTGTGCATAATGTCACCCTCCTTGATCTGACCAATAACAGAAACTTTATTACCCCTACCCCGACATACACGGTAAAGTTGACCCCATGGGTCATCCTTGTGCTGATCGGTGAAGGCTTTCCAATCTTCTTCTTTAACCTTATACAACAACTTCTTGTATTCAGACAAAGCCCTCCTATAACTAGAACGCAGTTGAATATATTCCTCATCTCCTACACCGTACCTAGTTAGACTCTGGAAATCTTTCCTAAGTCTTCTAACCTGCCTACGTTTGGAGTTGACCTCAGGCGTCCACCACTTCAACCTCTTCCGATTAACCTTTCGGCATCTCTGAAGGGTATTATCATTGACGCCCCAGATCAACTCATTCAGACAATCTACCTTACCGTCACAACTCATCCTGTCGAAGGAGCCGAGTGGAATTGATGACAGACTACGTCTGATTTGCTCCTGGTAAGAAGCCCAATCGACATTGCTAACTTGCCAGCGCTTTTCACCAGAGAGGCCACGGGCACCCTGGAGGTCGAAGGAGCAAGAAAACTCAACTTGAATTATGTTGTGATCACTTACTCCCTCGCCATCTCTGACCACCCAGTGGAAACTCAGACTGTCCATCGCAGCCTCATTAGCAATGGTCACATCAATATCACTCCTAGCGCCCCTCGAATTACAGTAGGTGTAGGATTCACTAGGCAGATTGAGAGCATACGCCCGATTCTGGGACATCCACTCGCTAAGCAAATTTCCCCTGTCGCGTTTCCGATTCTCAGACGTTTGTCCAAGCATCTTACTATGCCAACGAGAGGAAACAGCATTTGCGTCCAGTCCAAAAATCGCACGATCACCACCAATCAACCTAACCAACCTGTCCATATACTCGAGGTACGGCTCAATCTCATCACCAAATTTACAATAAATGCTGGCTAGAAGAACCCTACCAAAAGCGCCCTCAACACTAACTAGCAAACCCCACTCACTTTCGTCAATAAGCATACTGACCGTGTTGACATCATTCACGACAACCGCCGCAGAGCAACTGCTGTTCGTGAACGATGTCATATGCGCAGGCAGTCCCCTTAAGTCCCCGGCGGGAGCATAAGGTTCCTGAAGCAGCGCAAAACTACACTCAGCCTCACACATCAACTGCCCTAAATCAAGAATAGCCCTGTAGGCTCCCTGACAATTATATTGAAGAAGACGTGTAGTCATACTTAATTGCGAGAGAGCACCCTATCAAGCGCATGCACATAAACTGGGCAGTCGCTTGTCAACATCCTATGGCCAGCAGAGTAGCCTCGAAAAGCACAATCACGGCAGTTTATGAGATTATCACACCTAGACATGGTATGACCCACTTCACCGCAACGACGACAAACTACACCACTCGACCTACACTTATTCATGTCATGATCCATGCCGAGGCACTTAAAGCAGTGCTTCACTGGCGACATTTCCTTGACGTAAAAGGAGAAGAACTTGATATAGCAACGGCCTTCCCTCAGTAGAATTTCAGAAACCCTATCACTACACTCGATTATTACATCCAAAACACCGTTGCCCGCCCATGGACGAGAAACAAGTCTAACCTCTTTCGAGAAAACCTCATCAGAGACCTCTTTCAAATTAAGCCTGCGGAGATCAGCCATGAACTCCTCAGGGGAGATTGACCTGAAGACCCTTTGAACAGCAATCTTGGGAAGCACCTTCTTCCTCGCCTCAGCAGAGAGACCCAGTTCCTTGAACTTTGCGTTCTTCACAACTAAGTCCCTCTCTTTGGCGGATGGAAGCCTAATTAGACACCCTGTCTTATTTGGCTGTACCGTGTGAACACGTACACCAAGATTAGGAGCGACCTCACTTAAAACTTTCTTTTGCACCTCTTTCGAGCTCGCGTTAGAGCTACTCCTAACAATAACCTCAAAAGTCTTGCTGGCCGGCTTAATCACCGGAGCAGCAACAATAGGACCAGCAGGGCTAGCTACCTGCGCATACGAAGGACGACCCGACAATCCTAAAGGCGTAGAAGCCTGAACCTGCGGGGAACCAGCTGCAGAAGCACCCTTCCCACTGCGCACACCTACACTTGGAAGGGGAACTTGAGAAAGGAGACGAGGAGCAGGGACCGGCACAGAAGGGCAACACCTAACAGACTTTCTTCCCAACACATCGTTTTGGCCTTTCAAACGTGCATTCTCGCTTAATAAACCTATAATCAAGTGCTCATAGCTTGCAGCTATTTCTGCTACTTGCCCAACTACTTTAGGAGCGACCTCACCACTACCAATCAAGTCGATTAGACTCTTCTTAATAAGTCCAAGAGACCCCCTAACATCACCTAACTCTGACTTGAAGGGGTCAGAGGAAACAGTATTGATAACATCAACACTGGAACCAGTATCACCATCCATGACGGAGTCCTCAAGAACAACATTTGGTTTAACAACCTTCCTACTAGAGACAAAACCCGACTTCAACCTCTCAATATTAGAACTAACCAAAACCTCGCGCGAACCCGAGACCTTGCCACTTTTGACGGCAGAGTCCGAATCGATGGAGATGCCCGAGGAAACAGCATTGGAACTTTGGCTAGTTTCAATGCAGCCCCCGGCGACACCACCATCAACGGTCATACCATCCGAAGCAGCAGACAAAACATTTGAATTACATTCACTCAACAACTCATCAACATGCAAGGAAACAAGATCACACACAACAGAAACATTCTTAGTCTTACCACCTTTGTTACCGGGCATATGTACCACAGGTAATTCCACCGATGAAGGAACATCTTGCACTACCCTAGCGTCTTCAACTTCCATAGAGGATAACTCCATTTCGCTTTCAGCTGCTGCTGCTGATGCCGCTGCTGCTCTTTTGGCTTTCTCAGCTTTCCTACGCTGCTTGAGAGCCTTCCGCTCAGCTTGGGCCTTCTTCTCCTCTTCATCAGCAGTCAGCTTCTTCTTCAACTTAATAAACTTAGCCTCCTTCTGGACACGCTCAAAGCCACCCTCAGAAGCAGAACCTTCGTCGTCCGACGTTAAAGTCGACCAATTATTGGTCCTCTTCCTCGAATCTTCTATAGCCGACATTACTTCACAATCTAAAAATAAGAGAAAAAATAAAATAAAACCACGAGGGTATTAGAAATAATTTCAAACACGTTTTTCGCAAAACACGTGTTCCGACACGTGTTCTAGACGATGTGTTAAATTAACGCAACGCACAAGCAAATTCTTTAAAATAAAATTTTCCACCGCCGTAGGAATTTACCACGTGGTATTAAAAATTAAATTACGCAAAAAACAACTTTGACAAAATCACGTACACGAAACAAAATCTATTCCACGCCGTAGGAATATCTACCGCGTGTATTAAAATCTATTAACGCAACGCACGATTCAAAAATACTTCAAATAAAAATTTTCCACCGCCGCAGGAATTACCACGAGGTATGAAAGATTAATTTACGCAAAAACAAAACACGTACACCACGCAAGTTACTGGCTTAACTGTACCGATCTACTGTACAGGTAAAGCAACACGATGCAAGTCACGTACGCCAAGAAATAATCGGGGTTGCTAATCCCTTACTTCACTACGACCTTTTTCCGCAAACCGACGCAGGTACCAACAGGTAGCAAACGACCGAAATTGGTTTCCGACCTTTTTTCCAACGAATAACAACACGAGGTACACAAGCTGAAGGGAAGTACCACTACAGCGCACACGAGAACAGATTTCAGATTTATGCAAGTTATCCTTCAAGAAAAATTTATTTTCAAGAAAAATAAAGCGCACAAATAAATACTTAGAAACAACCGAATAGCAAAATTAATAGAACGTAAAAATACCGAATAGCAAATTGAAACAAAATAAATATTTCCACCGCCGTAGGAAATTAATATTAATATTAAAATTAATTTTCGCAAAAATCTTTTCGCACAACACGTGGTCGAAAATTTTCAAACACGATGTACAAAGTCACGTTAGCCGCCGCACACACGAAAAATATACACGACAGCAAATAAAGTACAACAAAAGTTCCTGGAATTTCTTCCTCGCTTTACACAACAATTTCTTCACAAAATTCCACCGCCGCAGGAATTTACCACGAGGGTATTACTTTTAATTAACAAAAATAACAACAACACGGCACACAATTCCCGCACGTACGCCAATAATGCAACGCAATTACTGGTTATAGTGTACGATCTACTGTACACCAAACAAATAACGCGCCAGACAAAAGTCACGTACACCACAAAAGTTACTGGGATAAATAATCCCTCGCTTTACACAACCTTTTTCACGAACAACCGACGCGACGCAGGTACCACGCAGGTAGCACACACGACCCGAAGTCACCCGAACTAGTTTCCGACCTTTTTTCCCGTGACGAATACCGACACGAGCACACAAGCTGAAGGGAAGGACCTTTTCAGCGCACACGAACAACCACCACTATTTCAACTGAGGTATACACCGCACAAGTAAAAATTAATTTTCATGCGCAAACACAACCGTTCAGCTCGACTGCACAAATGCAACTGAGTAGATAGGGACAGTAGGAATCTCGTTAATCCATTCATGCGCGTCACTAATTAGATGACGAGGCATTTGGCTAGAACAAATTCGGGCTGGTCAGCCAGGACAGCCATTTATTGTACAATAAACTAAGTTATAAAATACTGTATTTACATTTCAAGGTGTTCATGCAATTAAACATACTACTATAAGTTACATTTCAAATAATATTTTACATTTCATATAGTAATTTGCTGGCAGGTGTTTGTCCTGATAGAGCCCTTTTTCTGCTACACGTCAGCAGTACCGTTGAAGATGGAGCGCATCCGAAGATTTGCTCATTGAAATGCTATTACTGGATAGGAATGCGCTGATGTTAATAAGCCCGAGTTCTCCAAACAGATCTCATGAAGCTTTTGTGGATGATGAGACTCCCCTTTATGGTGGTTGTGATGATATCATTGTTGGTGAACTTTGATAATTGAAGATGGTGTTTCAGGAAGTTATTGAGTTTGCACCATATACCTCTGGCCCCTACTATGAAGGGCAGCACGTGGATGTTGTATTGAGGGAAACGATTTTGGACTGCTTCGATGAATGATGATGAACTATAGATAGCCAATTTGGTGTTATATTGGGCATCTAAAGTGAGGGGGCCTTCCCAATGTACCCCAACGTCGCAGATTATCAAGGTGTTATTTCTCATCAGTATTATGTCCGGTTTCTTAAGAGTACCGTCTACACAGCGGATGTTCGGCTCAAGCATATACGTCCAGCCTTTACGAGCAGCATAATCCGTAATTCGCTTAACTACGAAATTATGCCTTAATATCCTGTTGGTGTGGGATATTGGACATCGTTGCAATATGTGGCTAACAGTTTCACGTCTGCCGCAACCAGCGCGGCAAAAACGGACGTCAGGTGGATTCGACGGGATTCCCATACAGGGAAGCAGGTTGTATCGTAGATGAATGCCCTTTACGTAATCTTCGCCTTTCCAACATACAGGTGGTTTTGTGATATATGCGGAGCTGGCGGGAGAGTGCTTTGCCTGTGAAAGTCCGTTGCCCGAGAAGGATTCGTCCAAGAGCTTGGCGTGTTTCGACTGGATGTCTAACTTGTTTTCACTTCCGGGCTGGATCATTTTTTCAATCCTTGAGATGTTCTTGCTGGCGAGTTCGAAGGTGGCATTTAACAATGCATTCGCGGATCGAAGTTTGTCGATGCGATTCTTGATGATCACCGGGATGTTGTCGGCGAAATTAAAAATGCCAAGTCCGCCATGTTTTATGGGCGCATATAAGATGCTGTTATGGCAGTGTGCAGTCAAGTGGAGGATTCGTCTGATGGCCATACGTATTTTTCGATCAGCTCCCTTCAATATTTTAGTGCTGATGTTGGGCATCTGAAGATGGTCAATATATCGAGGGATGAGGAATTCCTTTATGATGGATAGTTTCTGAGCAGGTTTAAGAGGAGCCCTTTTCACTCTGTCGAGTTGTTGCACTAAATCTCCAAAATTACTTGGCGTCAATCCACGGAAATGAAAGTAACGACCCAGATATTTGAAAGTGTTTTCGGTGGTGATTAAAGGAATTACCTCAGAGCCAACGGTGAAAATTACGGAGGTGTCGACGAAGACTTTTTTCTTAGCGGGAACAGTACGGAGAACGATGGCAGAGCATTTCTTTGCGTTGATGCTCATACACATGCTCGTCAGAAAAGAAATAGTTCGATTCAGCATGCGCTTACCGTCTTCCGGGGTCTTTGCTACGAGTACAAAATCATCAGCATATGCGAGACAGCAGAGTTTGTTATTGTCGATGTTTATGCCGGAGAATTGATCATTCAGCAAACATACTAACTCGTCCAAGAAGATGTTGAAGTGTATTGGAGATGCTGGGTCGCCTTGCCGGACGCCTCTCAAGATGGGGACTGGGCCAACTGGCATTCCGTTGCAGGAGATGTTGGTTTTGCTGCCAGAGTTGCAGGCATTAACTAGATTAATGTATTTGTTGTCGACTTTAACCCTGTTAAGTGCGCGAGCTATTGCATCGTGTGGCACGGAATCAAACGCAGCGGTGAGGTCCAATGAGATAAGGGTCAGCGGGATACCTTTTAATCGGTGGTGTTTAATAAGGCTTTCAATCGACCATGTGTTAGCAAAACAGCCGTCAATTTTGGTGAAACCCCGTTGACAATCCGCGAGCTCGATGTTGCTGAGTCGGGACGCCATGATTTTGTTAAAGCACCTTAGGATTATCGACGAGATGGTGATGGGACGCCAATTTTTTGGAATTTCCAATCCTTCGGAAACTTTAGGAACGAGTGTCGTACTGTTGTTCTTTAGACCAGGTGGGATGTCCTCATCGATAAGAATAGCATTAAAGAGTATAGCAAGCTTTGTAATAGGAATTTTGCACAATTCAGATTTGCCAATGCCGTCCGGGCCAGAAGCATTCGACTTGAGGGATTTAACAGATTTTGTAATCTCCTCAATAGATATTGGGTTGCTTACCGTTGTAAAATCGTACTGCGAAGCGGTGGTGTTGGGTAGATTAGCGGCAGCAAACATCCCGAATGTACCTTTGTATTGACGGAGTAAAGCATCGGCAGGAGGTGTAGTCTCTTGTAGGCACCAAGGTTTGTTGTCGAGGAGGCGCTCTGCATAGCTTGATCGGCTAGAGTTGAATTCCTTCTGTGCAAGCGTATATAAAATACGTTTCCGTTTACGACGGCTTGTGGTGTTGTTTAAGGCAATGATGAGTCCTGAGTAGGTTTGTCGGAAAGTGATGTGGTCACGACTAAATCTTAAAGCTATGGAATCGTAGTAGTTTTTTATTGCCTCTCTCCTATCACGATTGCCTTCAATAGCCGCTATTAAAGCGGAATCCTCTACGTCCAAGTTGTTATTGGGTAAACTAGTTAAAAAGGATATAATTTCCAGATCCAGTCTGGGTAAATCCTCAGTTCCATACGGAGACGATGGTGGTGTTGGTTCCGTAGGTGGGGCTTGGAAAGAAGAGACAAGCGCTTGGTATGACGCCAGTTGCCTCCTTTTTTTAATAGCGTCCCTAGATCGTTTAGAATTTTCCGTTAAATAGTCAATTATTTCAGTAGCCGTAAATCCTCTCAAATCGGCTTCAATCTTTGCCAACTCCTTTTCCTCATCGGCCGTCCAATTCTTGTAAGAATGGGAGGTGGAAGCTTCGGCCTGTAATTCTGCATTGTATTCTGCTGGATGCGCTTTGGATTGATGTAGGCGTAGGCCTTGGTATGTGCCGTAAGATTTATTGCATAAAGAGCATGTATTCGTTGGGTTAGCAGGCTGGGCAGCACGTATAGAGCATACTCTTCTCTCGTGTTGTCTGGCTGAGGCTTTAGAAGAGTACACCTTGCCACAGTAGCTACAGGTTCGTTCGGTCAGAGCGACATCTTCCTCCAGACGTGGCGTGGCCATTGCGTTGATTTCGCAAGGCCAGTTAAATAAAAAAAAGGATTGGTTAATTAAACCACGTTTACAAACAGAAATAAATTCTGCAACCTTCAAGTGAACGGGTATCTTTTGATCAGTATATCAGATGGCTATGTGTGATTTCAGCAATATAGTGGTGGATGTTGTTATCTTGTTGTGACTAAGACAGTAGGTGGTGTTACAGTCGCAGAGTCGATGATACGTTTTTGGCCGCTAGGTGGCGTCAGAAGCGGTTAGTACCAGAAGTGGCCGCTAGGGGGCGCTAGTGTCGCTGAGATGTTTTAGTGCAACTATTGACCGCTAGGTGGCGCTAGTGTCGCCAAGTAGTTTTAGTACAACTATTGGCCGCTAGGTGGCGCTAGTGTCGCGGAGGTGTCTTTAGTGCGACTATTGGCCGCTAGGTGGCGCTAGTATCGCCAAGTAGTTTTAGTACAACTATTGGCCGCTAGGTGGCGCTAGTGTCGCGGAGGTGTCTTTAGTGCGACTATTGGCCACTAGGTGGCGCTAGTGTCGCGGCGGCTTCGATGTTACCTTGATGTGCCGCTAGGTGGCGCTGCAGTTGCGGAGTCGATGGTATGACTATCCGCTAGGTGGCGCTGCTGCTGTCGCGGAGTCGATGGTATGTCCGCTAGGTGGCGGGTGTGGTATCGCTGTCTCAGGTGACAGATGACAGGAACTCTTCACCACACACCACTCTGACAGGTGAAATGACAGATGATAAGTCAAAGAGTATCTTACCTTCACCGCAGTACGCCTTGGCGGAGTCGATGGTATGTCCGCTAGGTGGTGGGTTATCGCTGTCTCAGGTGACAAATGACAGGAACTCTTCACCACACACTACTATGACAGATGGCAGATGTTAAGTCAAAGGTGCTTCTACCTTCACCGCAGTACGCCTTGACAGATGTTATGTCAAAAGTTCACCACACAAATCCCGTGACAGATCTTATGTCAAACGTATTATTGTTTATCGCGCGGACTGTCAGCTGTCAATCGTGAAAAATAACAGGGAAATTCTTCCTGGCAAGGGAAATTATATATGGACACAAACGCGCACCAATTGTCACTATTCTTTCCAATGGAAGGTTCGCAGACTTTGTCGTCTCTATATATTTTTTTCCAGCAAAATTCTTTTTCACTTTAATTTGTCAAGCCAAATTTTATTTTATAAAAATACAAATAACTTTTTAATCCGATGGGCTACAGATAAGTTTTTTGTATTAAAATGACCGGCGCGCACTAATGAATCTTTTGCAACTCTTTTCACATTCGGGGACGATCTATTTACACGTAAATTTACAACTTTTCCGGGACCGAATTATAACACGACCAACGTTTACCCGCGCTTACTTGAATTTCTTCACTTTGACATTCAGAGCACTGGGCAGAAATCACATTGTGTCAACACCCGTTAGGGCCATCACAATGCTTTGTTTTAATTAGACAGTCGGATTCCCCAAGTCCGTGCCAGTTCTGAATTGATTGTTAATTGATAGTCGTTATAAATCAAAAGAACATATCTTGCGATATATCTTAAGATTTTTAGCAAGAAAATTCCACAATTGGTTACGTAACTGCTATCCGGGGAACAAAATTCATAAGAATTCTTATTTACCCAGAACGAGTACATAAACCATGTTATTGCTTCCAATTCAAGCCCGACTATCTCAATCTTCAGAGCCAATCCTTATCCCGAAGTTACGGATCTAATTTGCCGACTTCCCTTACCTACATTATTCTATCGACTAGAGACTCTTCACCTTGGAGACCAGCTGCGGATATCGGTACGGCCTGTTGAGAAGTTTGCGTAATCCCACCATAAATTTTCAAGGTCCGAGGAGAAAATATCGACACAACAGTAAATGTCATGCTCTTCTAGTCCATCTACCATATCTCTCTTCGAAAGACTTCCATGGTAGTACGACTATAAAACAGAAAAGAAAACTCTTTCGATATCTCTCGACGGCTTCTTTATGGTCGTTCCTGTTGCCAGGATGAGCAAAAAGCCCATTTTTAATAACAAACGGATACTCAACAGGTTACGGAATTGGAACCGTATTCCCTTTCGTTCAAAATTTATCAAGTATATAAAATTTTTTAAAACTCATTTCTTATATATTATAATATATTTTTTATTTCCAGCTCAAGTTCTTTTTGTATAATATATATATTTTGTATATATATATTATTTTTTAATTGTTTATACCAGTTGCTTTTATTTTATAAATATATTTCATATATAATTTTATTGTTTGAATTTTTAATTTTAACTTGAAAATTTTCGACTTTCGCCTTGAACTTAGGACCGACTAACTCGTGATCAACCACTGTTCACACGAAACCCTTCTCCACTTCAGTCCTCCAAGGTCTCATTCGATTATTTGCTACTACCACCAAGATCTGTACCAATAGCGGCTCCATGCAGGCTTACGCCAAACACTTCTAAGCACACCATTGTACCCTCCTACTCACTAAAGTTTCAAAATTTATTTTCAATCGAAATTAAAATTAAATCATCTACTTTAGCGGTAATGTATAGGTATACAACTTAAGCGCCATCCATTTTAAGGGCTAGTTGCTTCGGCAGGTGAGTTGTTACACACTCCTTAGCGGATTCCGACTTCCATGGCCACCGTCCTGCTGTTTTAAGCAACCAACGCCTTTCATGGTATCTGTATGAGTTGTTAATTTGGGCACCTTAACATTACGTTTGGTTCATCCCACAGCGCCAGTTCTGCTTACCAAAAGTGGCCCACTGGGCACAATATATCACAACCAAAACCTTCATTTCAAGAAAGGCTAGGTTCTTACCCATTTAAAGTTTGAGAATAGGTTAAGATCGTTTCGATCCTAAGGCCTCTAATCATTCGCTTTACCAGATAAGATTATTTTACATAATTTTTAATTGCACCAGCTATCCTGAGGGAAACTTCGGAGGGAACCAGCTACTAGATGGTTCGATTAGTCTTTCGCCCCTATACTCAATTCTGACAATCGATTTGCACGTCAGAACTGTTTCGGTCTTCCATCAGGGTTTCCCCTGACTTCAACCTGATCAAGTATAGTTCACCATCTTTCGGGTCACAGCATATATGCTCAAGGTACGCTCTAGTTAGAGGCATAAATAATATAAATATTATTATACATAACTATATAGAACGCCCCGGGATTGTATTCATATTTCATAACAAAATATAAATTCATCCCATTATAATATAACAGTTAAGTTAATTACGCCATTGGGTTTTATTAAAAATACCCAATGACTTGCACATATGTTAGACTCCTTGGTCCGTGTTTCAAGACGGGTCCCGAAGGTATCCTGAATCTATCGCATTGTTAATCATAATAACGCATATAATAAAATAAATAAATCAAAAGATCTATCTACCATTATAAAATTCCGAAGAATTTAAGCGCATTATATAATTATATCTGTCAATGATTTATCAAATCCAAAACATTTATTCTATGTTAGAAATCCGAAAATAACTAATTTGAATAAACTTAAGTAATGGATCTTATGATAAATATTTATAACATTAACAGATTACAATGTCCTTATATGGAAAAATTGCACACTATTTTATAATATCTAAAAATCTATCATATTATGAGTGATGAATTTTCCATAATGGATATTCAGGTTCATCGGGCTTAACCTCTAAGCAGTTTCACGTACTATTTAACTCTCTATTCAGAGTTCTTTTCAACTTTCCCTCACGGTACTTGTTTACTATCGGTCTCATGGTTATATTTAGTTTTAGATGGAGTTTACCACCCACTTAGTGCTGCACTATCAAGCAACACGACTCTTTGGAAGCACCTTCTAGTAATCATTAACGTTATACGGGCCTGGCACCCTCTATGGGTAAATGGCCTCATTTAAGAAGGACTTAAATCGTTAATTTCTCATACTAGATTATAGATGTTCCATACACTGCATCCCATATTTGCCATAAAGACAAAATGGCTTAGTGCTGAACTGATTTCTTTTCGCTCGCCGCTACTAAGAAAATCCTTGTTAGTTTCTTTTCCTTCCCTCATTAATATGCTTAAATTCAGGGAGTTATCTCATATGAGTTGAGGTTGTTTAACACATTTTTGCTTTTTATTTATAATTTTATATACTCTAATTCAAAATATTTTTTTTATTATGAATTCTGTTTTCAGCTATACTATCAAATATTAAAGGATTTTTAATAATTTTAATTTTTGTATAAATTTTATTATATACTGATAATCCTCTAAAAAAATAGATAATATAAGAATACTTTAGAATTCATATATATTTTGAGGTATATATTATAAATTAATATTATGAAAATGTTATTTAAAACAATTCCAATAATATAAAATATGCTTGAATAATAATTAAATTATAAGCAACTTATTTAGCATAGTCTCACAACCCTCAACCATATGTAGTCCAAGCAGCACTTCAAAATTAATTAAAGTACATAACAGCATGGACTGCGATATGCGTTCAAAATGTCGATGTTCATGTGTCCTGCAGTTCACACGATGACGCACAGTTTGCTGCGTTCTTCATCGACCCATGAGCCGAGTGATCCACCGCTTAGAGTAGATTTTTGTTTTTCATTTTATTAATAAGTCAATTTTATATAAGAAGAAATGTAATAAAAATTAATTTAAAATATTTCTTTTATTGCGTTCAAAAATAAATGCTTTTTTTATTTAATATGTTGCGAATGTCCAATTCTCAAAAAAGAAAATCGTTTTATACTTTTAATTAAGTACAACATTTAAAAAAAAACATTTTTTAATTAAAAAAAAATATTAATTAATATTTTTTTTTCTTTTTAAATAAAAAAAAAATGTTCTATTACTAAAACATTTTTATTTTTATTTTTTTATTAAAATATTATTATTTATAATAATATTTTTTTTTTTTGTTTAACTTTATAAATATAATTTCTTATATTTATATTTGTTAGTTTTTGTGGAAAAGATCACGACGTTAATGATCCTTCCGCAGGTTCACCTACGGAAACCTTGTTACGACTTTTACTTCCTCTAAACCATCAAGTTTGGTCAACTTCTGCGAAACAACCGTAACACATAAAAGCGTCACAGTGATCACGTCCGGAGACCTCACTAAATAATTCAATCGGTAGTAGCGACGGGCGGTGTGTACAAAGGGCAGGGACTTAATCAATACGAGTTAATGACTCACACTTACTAGGAATTCCAAGTTCATGTGAACAGTTTCAGTTCACAATCCCAAGCATGAAAGTGGTTCAGCGGTTTACCCAGACCTCTCGGTCTAGGAAATACACGTTGATACTTTCATTGTAGCGCGCGTGCAGCCCAGGACATCTAAGGGCATTCCAGACCTGTTATTGCTCAATCTCATTATTGCTAGACGCAATTTGTCCATTTAAGAAGCTAGTGTCCTTATAATGGGACAAACAAACAGGTACGGCTCCACTAACATAAACACATTCAAACACGATTATATTTTACTACATTCATGAATAAAGGTTATGAAAGCTTCAACACCATAATCCTGAAAGCATCTATTTAATATATTTGAGTCTCGTTCGTTATCGGAATTAACCAGACAAATCACTCCACGAACTAAGAACGGCCATGCACCACCACCCATAGATTCGAGAAAGAGCTATCAATCTGTCTTACACGCTTATGTTCGGACCTGGTAAGTTTTCCCGTGTTGAGTCAAATTAAGCCGCAGGCTCCACTCCTGGTGGTGCCCTTCCGTCAATTCCTTTAAGTTTCAGCTTTGCAACCATACTTCCCCCGGAGCCCAAAAGCTTTGGTTTCCCGGGAAGCGACTGAGAGAGCCATAGTAGTAGCTACACCCAATTGCTAGCTGGCATCGTTTATGGTTAGAACTAGGGCGGTATCTGATCGCCTTCGAACCTCTAACTTTCGTTCTTGATTAATGAAAACATCTTTGGCAAATGCTTTCGCTTAAGTTAGTCTTACGACGGTCCAAGAATTTCACCTCTCGCGTCGTAATACTAATGCCCCCAAACTGCTTCTATTAATCATTACCTCTTGATCTAAAAACCAATGAAAGTAGATCAGAAGTCTTATTTCATTATTCCATGCACAAAATATTCAGGCATTTGGAGCCTGCTTTAAGCACTCTAATTTGTTCAAAGTAATTGTACCGGCCCACAACAGCACTCGGTAAAGAGCACTGAAGCAGGTTTAAATAGGAGGTATACATAAAAGTACAAGTACCAATATATATTAGAACTCCACCGGTAATACGCTTGCATACATAAAGTAATGTACAATCCACAATTGTAGGTGTACTACCCGTATGAAGCACAAATTCAACTACGAACGTTTTAACCGCAACAACTTTAATATACGCTATTGGAGCTGGAATTACCGCGGCTGCTGGCACCAGACTTGCCCTCCAATTGGTCCTGGTTAAAGGATTTAAAGTGTACTCATTCCAATTACAGGGCCTCGGATATGAGTCCTGTATTGTTATTTTTCGTCACTACCTCCCCGAACTGGGAGTGGGTAATTTACGCGCCTGCTGCCTTCCTTAGATGTGGTAGCCGTTTCTCAGGCTCCCTCTCCGGAATCGAACCCTGATTCCCCGTTACCCGTAGCAACCATGGTAGTCCTAGATACTACCATCAATAGTTGATAGGGCAGACATTTGAAAGATCTGTCGTCGGTACAAGACCATACGATCGGCAAATTATCTAGAGTTCAACCATATAACGATTTCCTAAAAAATCGCTTGGTTTTAGCCTAATAAAAGCACACGTTCCAAAAGGTCCGTGTTTATATTGCATGTATTAGCTCTAGAATTACCACAGTTATCCAAGTAACTGTTAACGATCTAATGAACCATAACTGATATAATGAGCCTTTTGCGGTTTCACTTTTAATTCGTGTGTACTTAGACATGCATGGCTTAATCTTTGAGACAAGCATATAACTACTGGCAGGATCAACCAGAATAATGTTAATTTCTAGTTTTTATATTTGAAAATTTTATTTATTTTATAATACAATTTAAATCTTTTATTTTAATCAAAAAAAAATAATACAAATTATTTTTTTTTTTTTTTTTTTATAAGATTTAAATTTTGAACGTATTATAAAATGCAAAATTTAATTTTTTGTAAAAGAAGCAATTATTGCATCTTTTTCATTTTAATTAAATTTTTTTTATTAATATCATTCGATATTATATTTTCAAATATTTTTTTCTTCCTTTCTTTTTGAATTCATATAATATTATAAGTTATTATAATAATATATATATAATGAGATTCAGAATTTAAAATCCTATCGAATCTATAAATTTTGCCAAGTGTTTATTAAGAATAAACAACCATTGGCGTTTTTAAAAACTGCACTTTCAATAAAAGAGAATACATTGTTTCCCTTTTCAGCACAGCTGCCCAATATCCGCTTAAGCATCGATATTTACATCGAGAACCAGATACCAGGCACCAGAGTTAATTTCAGAACTGTTGCGCTCTGAAGAGGGTCGGATTCTATGAACTTCACAGATTCCTATAAATGTTTATAGACAAGCTAACCTTAAGTACAGAAAATGAAATTACAAAATAAAAATATAACAAAGTCTCAAAATAAACGTTATCTAAAATTGTTTAAAAATTTATTTTATGAATTTTATGAGTTTTTATAATGAAAACTTTTTTTTTCTTCTTAGAGACTTAGAAAATTATTTTAAAGTTTACAAATTTTCAAAATAGCGTCGGCTCTTCCTTATTAAAAGTCCTCAACAACAAAAAATTTTTTTTTCCATTCAAAATTATTTTTAAACAATTTTAAGTTAGCCTTAAAAAAATTTTATTTCCTACCTTCATTATTTAATAATACTTACATTATTTTGCTGTTTTACGCTTTACATGAAAATTTTTTCTTTCATTCAAAAAAATTTTTTTATATTTGTTTGAGTCTTAAAAAAATTTTATTTGCCTTTATTTTATTATTTAATAATACTTACAACATTATTTTGCTGTTTTACGCTTTACATGAAAATTATTTTTTTTATTCAAAATAATTTTTTTTTTCATTATTTGCTACTTTTTTATTTGCTACGTTATCAACGCTATTTAATATTTCTTCATTTTTGTTCTTTATTTTTGTTAATTTATACTTTAGAAACAAGAAGAAAATATCATATAGAGAATACTATGTTTTCTCTATTTTTGGTCAGCCCAGCTCCCGACCTCTATAAGTGTTTATATCCGCGCTACCCTAAGGAACAGAAAATGAAAATCAAAACTAAAATTTAAAAAAGTCTAAAAATAATCGTTACTTAAAATTGTTTAAAAATGAATTTTGAATGAAAATAAATAAAAAAATTTTTTTCTTCCGGGGACTTAGAAAAATTTTCAAAATTTTCAAAATAGCGTCGGCTCTTCTTAATGAAAAAAATAAAAAAAAAATAGCGTGGTTTAACGGCGGGAGTAACTTTTACTTTTCTTAGATAGCCAATAGCCCCTTCTTCTAATTAGTGCCAAGAATGGATGGATTAACGAAATTCCTACTGTCCCTATCCTTGATCTCGCCAAAATACTGGATTTTTTTTTCTCTTGAAAACAAAAAAATTTGAAAATTTTCAAAAATAAAGATTACTACTTAGAATTGTTTAAAAATGAGTTTTGAATGAAAACAAAAAAAAAAATTTTTTTCTTCCGGGGACTTAGAAAAATTTTCAAAATTTTCAAAATAGCGTCGGCTCTTCTTAATGAAAAAAATAAAAAAAAAATAGCGTGGTTTAACGGCGGGAGTAACTTTTACTTTTCTTAGATAGCCAATAGCCCCTTCTTCTAATTAGTGCCAAGAATGGATGGATTAACGAAATTCCTACTGTCCCTATCCTTGATCTCGCCAAAATACTGGATTTTTTTTTCTCTTGAACACAAAAAAATTTGAAAATTTTCAAAAATAAAGATTACTTAGAATTGTTTAAAAATGAGTTTTGAATGAAAACAAAAAAAAAAAATTTTTTTCTTCCGGGGACTTAGAAAAATTTTCAAAATTTTCAAATAGCGTCGGCTCTTCTTAATGAAAAAAATAAAAAAAAAATAGCGTGGTTTAACGGCGGGAGTAACTTTTA
>OV839566.1:93897428-93899321 GCA_929447395.1 Epistrophe grossulariae
CTTGTTAGTTTCTTTTCCTTCCCTCATTAATATGCTTAAATTCAGGGAGTTATCTCATATGAGTTGAGGTTGTTTAACACATTTTTGCTTTTTATTTATAATTTTATATACTCTAATTCAAAATATTTTTTTTATTATGAATTCTGTTTTCAGCTATACTATCAAATATTAAAGGATTTTTAATAATTTTAATTTTTGTATAAATTTTATTATATACTGATAATCCTCTAAAAAAATAGATAATATAAGAATACTTTAGAATTCATATATATTTTGAGGTATATATTATAAATTAATATTATGAAAATGTTATTTAAAACAATTCCAATAATATAAAATATGCTTGAATAATAATTAAATTATAAGCAACTTATTTAGCATAGTCTCACAACCCTCAACCATATGTAGTCCAAGCAGCACTTCAAAATTAATTAAAGTACATAACAGCATGGACTGCGATATGCGTTCAAAATGTCGATGTTCATGTGTCCTGCAGTTCACACGATGACGCACAGTTTGCTGCGTTCTTCATCGACCCATGAGCCGAGTGATCCACCGCTTAGAGTAGATTTTTGTTTTTCATTTTATTAATAAGTCAATTTTATATAAGAAGAAATGTAATAAAAATTAATTTAAAATATTTCTTTTATTGCGTTCAAAATAAATGCTTTTTTTTATTTAATATGTTGCGAATGTCCAATTCTCAAAAAAGAAAATCGTTTTATACTTTTAATTAAGTACAACATTTAAAAAAAAACATTTTTTAATTAAAAAAAATATTAATTAATATTTTTTTTTTCTTTTTAAATAAAAAAAAAATGTTCTATTACTAAAACATTTTTTATTTTTATTTTTTTATTAAAATATTATTATTTATAATAATATTTTTTTTTTTTGTTTAACTTTATAAATATAATTTCTTATATTTATATTTGTTAGTTTTTGTGGAAAAGATCACGACGTTAATGATCCTTCCGCAGGTTCACCTACGGAAAACCTTGTTACGACTTTTACTTCCTCTAAACCATCAAGTTTGGTCAACTTCTGCGAAACAACCGTAACACATAAAAGCGTCACAGTGATCACGTCCGGAGACCTCACTAAATAATTCAATCGGTAGTAGCGACGGGCGGTGTGTACAAAGGGCAGGGACTTAATCAATACGAGTTAATGACTCACACTTACTAGGAATTCCAAGTTCATGTGAACAGTTTCAGTTCACAATCCCAAGCATGAAAGTGGTTCAGCGGTTTACCCAGACCTCTCGGTCTAGGAAATACACGTTGATACTTTCATTGTAGCGCGCGTGCAGCCCAGGACATCTAAGGGCATTCCAGACCTGTTATTGCTCAATCTCATTATTGCTAGACGCAATTTGTCCATTTAAGAAGCTAGTGTCCTTATAATGGGACAAACAAACAGGTACGGCTCCACTAACATAAACACATTCAAAACACGATTATATTTTACTACATTCATGAATAAAGGTTATGAAAGCTTCAACACCATAATCCTGAAAGCATCTATTTAATATATTTGAGTCTCGTTCGTTATCGGAATTAACCAGACAAATCACTCCACGAACTAAGAACGGCCATGCACCACCACCCATAGATTCGAGAAAGAGCTATCAATCTGTCTTACACGCTTATGTACGGACCTGGTAAGTTTTCCCGTGTTGAGTCAAATTAAGCCGCAGGCTCCACTCCTGGTGGTGCCCTTCCGTCAATTCCTTTAAGTTTCAGCTTTGCAACCATACTTCCCCCGGAGCCCAAAAGCTTTGTTTCCCGGGAAGCGACTGAGAGAGCCATAGTAGTAGCTACACCCAATTGCTAGCTGGCATCGTTTATGGTTAGAACTAGGGCGGTATCTGATCGCCTTCGAACCTCTAAC